>JBCJKH010019191.1:0-16328 GCA_039877255.1 Loriculus beryllinus
AATCAATCTGTATGAACTCCAGGTGATTGCCCTGTTGATATTATATTTGAACTGGGGTTTCTTTTGATAGACATTTTTGTACATAAGGAGTAACCAGGTCAGTCTTGTCCAGTGCAGGGAGACCAGAGGGAGCCTGAGCACACTTGTGCCCTGCAAACAGCAGTCACATTTTCCTTTTGTTTTCTGTTGAGCTGTGAATATTTATTCGTCGGGTTTGTGAATCCATCTCCATGGATGTCTTGTTAGGCTGTGCTTGATAAGGAGCTGCTACAGGCTGTTGTGAGCCTGTGTACACTGAATTCCTCATTGAGGAAATGCAAATGAGAGGATTTGAGGACTTCCACAACAATTGAACTCTCCAGTTCTGTAGCAACCCTCATTTAATCTGCGGAAAACTCATCAAAGAGCACCTACAGCCTCACCAGTTTTGGATCTCACCGGGAGATTTTGGGGCATTGCAGACTCCTGCAGATTGAGGAGTGGATTGACAACCCACACAAAACACGGCTCAGAAACTGGTCCTTTGTTTTACTCATCAGCTTTTCTTCTCCCTTTGTCTAGATAATTTATTTCTTAAATGACAAGATGATGCTTTTGGTTCTGATAATGTGCCCAATGCTTTTGTGGATGTGGTGTCTTCTGTGCAGGCAGCCTGTGGTTTTGCTAGTATCTTTTTGTTTCGTATGCTTCCTGGTGGTGGTCTGAAACTCTTAACCCATCCTCACTAAGTATATGCTCAGGATGCAGCTCCTTAGAGGCTGCTGGATGATTTTTTTCTTAAGGCTTAAGCCTTTAAAAGCTTAAAGGTTGTTGCCACTCTTAATGTGTCTTATGCACTATGTGAAGGCTTCTTCGGTTCTCAGAAGCAACATTTTGAACTGAATCTCTTTTGTTCTTCAATTTAAGAAATGCTGTAGGTCCTTCAATACCTTTGAATTGTGCCTTACTTGTTCCCTTGTTCCAGGTTCAGAAGGCACTCCGAAGGAAACAATATATATGTATGGTTTATTTCCTTGGTCCTTTACTCCCATCATTACCTGAGATTATCCAAATTAAAACTGCTGAAATGCCTTGCTCCTAATACTTTATCCCTATGTTTGACCTGCTTGTACATTATGTCTCATGCAGCCAATGCACGTTTTTACCTCTCTTTTGGGCTTTTGAGCGTGTGCAGGTGGAGATGTCCAGGGTTAGGCACGCTGTCCAGTCAGGCTAACATCCAGAATATCACTTAGTTTAGCTGTTACCTGATATTCAGGGAATTCAAGCTGGGAGCTGCCTACCAGGAACACTCCATAGTCAAGTGTGATCTGATGTTGCAGTTGATCATATCTTGACAAGCTCCCCTTTATTCCTGGAGGAAACACTGGGGCAGCGTTGCTGTAGCTGTGCTAATTGCTTCCTTTCACTGCCTTCCACCAAGGCTTTTGTTAAGTCAATCCCTAACTTGTACCAGCCAGGCTGCCTCACCACTTTTCACCTCTGTTGCTGTCAGAGGCTTTGAAATGCTGTCTCCACCATCTGATTTTTCAGCAGCTGCACGTCCTGCTCAGCCTTAGCGATGGCTCCCATGCACAGCTCAGTCCTTGGTTCAGCCTGTAACACACCTCTGCTGAACAGCCACCTTGTTCTTGCGCAACAACTTGGATCTTGCCGGGTTCAGACAGAGCTGGATTTCCGCTGTTGCCTGCAGTAAATGCTCAGCAACGGTGACTATTTTAATCTGTGTAGTCCACGCCTGCTTTCCTTCCAGCATGCTGGTTTGCCCAGGAGCTGGAGTCGTTTCAGATCTCTGAGCTGTAGCTGTGGTGTGCTGGCTACCGATGCCCTCAAGCCCAAAGGTGCAGCTCTTTGCATGGATCATACTAGCAATTTCTGGCAGTGGCTCTGTCTGCCAGCAGCTTTATTCCCTTGTGTATGGCTTCCCTCTGGACAGCCTGTGCTTAACGTTATTGCCTGCCTAGCACGTCCTGTGGGCATCACCTGGCCTGGGACCCAGTTATCCATTATAAGTTGGAGCTTCTGGCCTATTGCCCTCTCTAATGCTCCACTAGCCACTATTTCTTCAAGTGAATAAAGGCTTGACAAAGGAGCCCTCCTATGGCAGGGAATTAACAGCTAATGTCCCTAAAGAAACTGCATTTCCATTTTTACACTTCTAGAAGTAACCTGGACCAGGACCTGTGACTGTAGAAAGAAAGCAGCTGCCAGGGGCACTAAACTGCTGGAGACTTGGAAAATGGTCACAGAATTGATGCTTTGCTTATGCCAAGGCACAGAAGACCAGGCTGGTTTCTCCTTCTGAGGGAAAGCACAGGGGCTCAGCTTGGTGGAGGGTGCAGCCCCTGACAGCAGCCATGCTGCTACTTGCTCCTCTCTGATGGGTGGCAGCAGCATGCCCAGATCTGGGCTCTTCCCTGGCTAGTCCAGTCGTCTCTTCCCTGGCTTGTCCAGTCAGCTCTTCCCTGTAACCTCTTGTTGCAGCAGGATCCTTGCTCTGCTGAGCTGGGCCCCTTATTACTGAGTACTCATGTCCCTCCTGTGGAGCACTGAGCTGGCTGTGACCTGCTCTGTGCACTGCCCTGGCCCCCTGCCTTTCTCTGGCAGAGGTGATGCAGAGCCCTTGGGACACCCCTACTGGCCCCTTTCTGCCCCCATGCACAGCCCAGGGGTGATGCTTCCTGCTGCCTATCAGCCATTCTTCCTCATGTGGCAGAGACCAACCTCCTATTTGTCGCTGACTGTCTCGGAGGGACGCTGGTGGGTGCTAAATTGAAACTGATAAAAAGTAGCTGGGTGGATATTTCAAGCACAACATTCGCTCCATCTGTAAATCTGTAGAGACAAATGCCAAGACAAACCTTAAGTGAGTTTATGGACCTGTTTTGTGTTTCCCACCCTTCAGCCCCAGCTCTTGCAGGGATGCTGGCAGCACAGGCATTTGTGCTTTCGGACAGAGTCTTTGGCCAATTGTCCAAAACTATGGAACATATTTTTAAAATTCCATTTTTTTTTTTTTTGGTTTGGGTGACTCCTCTTCCTCCCTTAAGGAAAGATTAAGAAAATCTTAATTTTCTTAATGGCTAATTTTCTTAATGGTTACGAAAAAATGTTTCATGTCTTTTCTGGGTGAGAAGAAATACATCAGTGCATCAGTGAACGACTTTGTGCTACTCAATCCATTGCCAACCTTCCTGGGTATATTGGGAAGCTGGCTGTTTTGAGAGTCTGAATTACTTCAGGTTACTTCACTGTGTTGAAATTCACATGCCCAGTCTGCTGAGCAATAGCAGGGGAAAGGAAGGTTTGTCCTCATCCAGGCCACCAAAACTTTTCCAGTTCTTACAACCCAAAATACTATTCTTCCTTTTTCTCATTTTTCTTCAGCTTTCTAAAACTCTTTGCCTTAACTACCACTTCAACTCTATCCAACATGATTTATTTGCTGTCAAATCTTGTTAATTCTTGGATGGAGATTGTTTCTTTGTTTCTTGACTAATAAGCATGTTACTCTGTGTTCTTGCCCAGTGAAGAAATGATAGCTGTGGTCAGGGCCTCGGTTAGCTCTGCTGGGTGGATGAACAGCTTGCGGAAGTAGCAAGGAGGGCAGTGAGCACACAACAGTACAGAAAAAGGGGCTTCCCTTCCTTTTCTGTTGGCTTTTCCTCCCATGGGCTGGGCCAGGAACTGTTATGACCTTCCTCTCCCTTTTTCATAGACCTCAAGGGATTGGACGCAAATGCCTCGAAGGATGAGGAGCTGTTTCATAGAATTTTAGGTTTCAGTAGGTTGGAAAAGGCCTTTAAGATCATCAAGTCCAACCCAGGATTGCCAAATCCACCACTAAACCATGTTACTAAGGGCCTCATCTATGTGGGTTTTGAAGACTTCCAGAGATGGTGATTCCACCACTTTCCGGGGCATCCTTTTCCAATGCCTGACTATCCTTTCCACTAAGAAATTTTTCCTAAAAGCTATTTTAAGCTAATGGGCAGTGTTGGGTCAACTGGGATGTAGACTGCCAATGAATAAATTTTAGGTAGAAATTAGAAGAAGGTTCCCCACCATTTGAAGGGCACAGTTTTGGAGGCCTGGTGGTGCTTCCTGAGGTATGTGACATGATGTGCGTTGTAGTTGGGAACTCTGATTAGTTTAAACTGTATCTTCATTCTTCACTTTTAGTTATAAAAAGGAAATGTGTTTTCAGAGGTTTACAGATTTAATAGGCTGCTTGTTTTGGTGTCAGAACAATGTTTTTCCTATTAGGATAAAACTGAAGAGGGACAGGTATTTTTATGTCTTATTTGTCTGGTTTTCCACTCATGGCAATAAATCTGGCATAGGAATAGGTATGAATATTAAGTACATTTTATACCTGTGTAATATTTAGTGTAATAACTACTTTGAAACTTGAAACTGGTATCCAGCATGGATAGCAGGTTGAAGCACAATCTCCCAGTAGAGAAGACCTAGGGTTTTGTTGATAGACTGCTGAAAAAGGAGAGCCAGAGTGTCTCTTTCTCTTTAAGATGGGAAGATGTCTGATGTATGAAACTGGTTTCTTTAAGTAGGCTGAGGGCAGTTGACCATGAATTGTAAGCTGTATGGTGGGAGTCCTGTGACTCCTGCACTGGATCCACTTAAATGCTTGGATATGTTCAGCTAATAAAGTTGCAGGCTGCTGCTTAAATCCATCCCAGAGTCTGTCTTCAATAGCCTCCTTGTAGTGATTAATGACAGCAAGCCTGTTGCTGTTTGCAATGAAGGATTTACTTGTATCTGTCTGCATTTGCAGATAGTGAAGTTTCAGATAACGGATTATAGTTCCTGTGGTTCTTTGTTGCCTAGAATGCTGCACAGAAATCTTACATCACTGTAAATTGTTGTCAAATGCTGCTATTCTGGTTTAGTAATTCACGTGTTCGTTTTGCATGGCTGTAACTGGGAAGTTACCGTGCAATGTCGGGAGGAGAATTTGGACTCTTGATTCCAGCAGTGTTTCTGTATCAGTGGTTCAGACAGCTTTTCCCCTTCCAGTTGTGGATAGATGTGTAGTGGAATACCTTCATATATGCTGGAAGTGCAGGGAAGAATAACTAACATGATAATGACCAGTAATATGCCATCAAGGGCTTGGTTTGTTTACAAAATGTCTCTTCTTCATAAGTCCTCCTCTTGTTTCCCTTTTTCATCATGTTTATGCCCATGACATGAAAAAAAATCATATTTTTTTTCTTGAAAAAAACCAACATGAAAGTTGTTCCAAAGTAAAATGAACTGTAGAAACCATTAAGCTTTCAAATGTTTTCTGTGTAAACACAAATAACTGTTCTTTAGTTGTATTTCAGTAACAGTTTGTGGTTTAAATATTCTGCAGTTCTTGGTAGAATGAAGAGACAGAAAAGCAAAGAGAAACTAAAGTGATCAAAAGACCTGATTTCCCAAGACCTTGTCTTTGCTATTGCCAAGGCCTTAAGAATGTCTTGTTTCTCACGGTCAAACCTCTGACAAAGAGATGGTCTTTCTGGAGTTCTCTTTTCCTGTCTTCCTGCTAAGGCTCAAAATGTTTTGTTTTTAGATTTCTTCAGTTCTTTTTGCAATAACCTCAGGCATTATTTAGATCTCTCAGTTAGAAGCATGGCATAATGCTAAATGTTTTGACTGTCAAGAGCATCCGTGTAATTTATGCCTGTTAAGTCCAACATTCATGCATATATACTTGCAATTCAGAAGTATCTTTCTGTTTGATTTGGTACCAGTTCAGTGCGCATAAGTACTGCAGGTTTGATGTGTGCAGCCACAGGGTTTTTTGTTTACTTTGTTAAAAGAAATAACTCCCAGTAGCCTCAGGTGAGTGATTAATAAAAATAATGCAGATTTCTGCAAACAGATTTTATCCACTTGAATCTGACTGTTCAAAACTCATTTATATGACTGGGAACTTCTTCACTGTATTTCTAATTCTAATTGTTACACTTAGAGATTTTATTTTTTTTTTTGCATTGTATCCTTCACTTTGGATGGTTCCAGCAACCTTCCCATTAAAATTAATCTGAGTATTTTCTTCCTGGGGGAAGGCAGGGAAATTGCAATGGGGAAATTGCCATTCATTGGTTTGCCAGTATTGATGGAGCTGAATGAAATCCTTCCACTCATTCAGTTTCTATGGCCTAATGTTCACCACCTTGTGACTCCTTGGCTTGTGTCCACGGCACGCTGAATTCCCAGATGGTCTCCACATTGAAATGCTAGCGCCTGAGACTGTTCAGCTTCCAAAACTAGGCAAAATTGGGTGCATTGAGTCTAGCATGGCGAAAGGCCAACCTGCACCTAACCATGTAATAATTTACAGATATATACGAATCCTTCATATTCTGGAAGATATTTTTCGTTTGGTATACATATATATGTCCCATTAAACTGAGTAGCAGTTACGTGTGTTCTCAGAGAGGAGAATGACTTCTGTGTTTTCCTTCTTACAAGGCATATGCTGTTACGATATATATTTTTAATTGATTAAGAGGTGGGAACAGTAACAGTGTATCTGATCCAAGTTTTTAGCAAAAGACTCTTTATTGGCCTCCATACTGTAAAACATTATTCTAGGCATGATCCCAAAGGCATTTTTAATCATCAGGCTAGATGAAAAGAATACACATTTCTAAGTATCCTGGAAGTACTAGTAATTTAAATTACAAGTTTATCTTGTTAACATTTTGTTTGGTGATCAATAAGCCACAATTCAGAAATGTTAAACAAAATCCTGCTTTTTTAACAAAAATGTTTCAGGGCTTTAGAAGCTTCTCCTTTCTCAATCCTTTGTCATTTGCATGGTAAGATCTCAAACACTCTCCTTGTTATTAGCAAAGGAATGGTCCTTGCATGCTGAGTTTGGAATGGCTGTGGCACGCCAGGTTATTGCTCATTGCAGGCCTATGCTTGTCCATACCATGAGGATCCTGAGACCTATCAACCTGTGCTAGGCACTAGATGATCAAAAAGGATGCCTCATATCAAAAGCACACAGAAAGTCACTTTTCTGGTATTTCCAAGGCAAGTAAGTGGCTGTGGCTAGAACTGCAGCTTTAGCTCATGTTCACAGGTAACTGCAGGGTTGCCTTGTACACATATAGTTTATCTGCTTGGGACTCTAGCCCTCATTTAGCACTTATTCTGTCCCTTACAGCTGGACCATACCCTTGGCAGTGCTTCCTTGAATGATGCTCTTTTAAATTCCCCCATCATGGTATTTTTGCATTTTAAATAATGTTTCAATATTTGAATACTACGATCAATGTAAACATTTATATATATTTAAATAACCAAAGTGAGTATGCACGGTCTATAGACTCTTTTCTAAAAAAAACCAACCCAAAACCAAAATCACCTTCCTTTCCTTTGCAAATGATTTATAGTATGAGATTCTATCATTATTTTAATAAGTTCATACTGTGTGAAAGTGTGCATGGACTATCTCAGAGCTATTGAAATAGGTGATGAAAACCATAAAGCTATGTAAAAGAAAGTACACAATTGTATGATAACTATTCATACGTCTGCTTTGAAATAAGAATAAGTTTTATGAGCAGACATGTTAGCACGACCTCTTATTGATGTCTCCTGTTAGTTTCTACTAAAAGATTCAGTTCTCAGTTGTTTATAACCCTGCCATCTGTTATCTGCTTAGACTGAAGTTTCCTTTCTCGTGAACCTGGGTTGTGTTGTATTAGTTTGGAAAACTTCAGCCAGAATGCTTCATCTGGTGGAGGGAAACAGCTTTAGCCATATTAAAGCTCCCTTTTTAATGGTTCATGAGCTTCTTGCTTTGGAACAGGCTTCCTGATAGAGGGATGAGAGAAAAGGGTCTCAGAGGAGGATTTTTGTCTTACTCTAGAATGGAAAACCTGGTCAAATATGGATTATAAAACAAAGCCGTTGTGTGCAGAGACCCTGTAGATATACTGTAGACTACAGTCTCTATACTTCTAACCAGTAAGCTTATGTGTGAAGAGTATTTCCATCTGCTAATAGTTCATGTGTGTGATTAGAAACCATGTTTCTGACAACAGTGTAGGATGATGGTGAGCCCTAGCTTTGGAGGGTATGTGCCTAGGAATACCCGTGCATGGTGATGCCATTCCCAAGCAGGATGGAGTTTGATGAGACCAGCATAGTCCTGCCTGGGCAGTTATTTTATAAAGGACAGTTGTCAGGTAATGCTGAGCATTTCAGAGTTATCATCACATTCAGTAGCTGAGCCTGTTATCCTCTGCTCAGCTTTGGTTGTCGGTGTACCTATTCTGACTGGACACTTGAACTAGATGCTGGCTCCAACTTTTGAGGGAAATACCTTGTATGAAGCAATTTACTGTGTTTACTGGAGATTTTTTATTTTTCAGTCATATCTAAAGCTTTGTTTGTGACTTCAAAGTAAATAGTATGTGAGCTTTTTCATGTGCAGTGAAATTATTGAAGTGGGTAACATACTGACTTAAATGGATATGTCCATTGTTAGTTTCAGTATCAAATGATACTTTCAGTCAGGGTTCAACGAAGTTAACCTGAACACTCCTTACTAGGGGATAGTAACTAGAGAGACCCCAAGCAAAAGCCTAAAACATCTCTGGGAACGGATGTGACATTGGTTAAAACCTTTCTCTCTGCTGAGGAACAAGGACGCAGAGGAAAGACTTTTCTTAATGTTTGGGTAGGGGGGTAAATACAAGTTACCTGGTGCTCTCCAGCCAGCGATGGTGAGAGCCTGGCCTGGTTGTCTGTGCCCCAGTCCCAGTGTAGTGATGTTTGCTAAAATTCTATGAACTCTTATGAGGTACTAGAGGTGAAGATCTGGCTGAGAAAAAAAAAAAAGAAACAAACCCCAACCCAAAACTCCAAAACCAAACCCCCCAAAACCCCAAACCAAACCTAAACCCAAAACTAGACCAAATCCCAAAGCAATTAAACCCAAAACAAATCAGATAATAGGCATCTATGAAAGGAGGGACTCCTGGAGGCTAGCTCAGACAGTGACTGGCTGGGCTGAGGACCTGGAGAGCCACAGAGAAGCTAATAAGCATTTGTCTGATATGAACTTTGAATTATGCAGACACAGAAAAATAAATCTAAAGAACGATGCAGACTCTAAGAGACAGAAGATAGTGTGTAGCTGAAAACATCTGTAAGGTATTTACTGAAAGTATAGCTATAAAATAGCCTGTTAATCTGTATGGCCTGGTAAGCAAGGGTATTTAACAGAGCCTGGCTGCTAGGCAGTAAGTCTTTTGATACAAATGGTGAAGAAAGTTGTGTTTAATGTGATTCAAATAAAAAGCATCCTTCGTAGGGATGTATTTTTGCACATTAGTAAGTAAAAAAGGTTTATATCTAAATATAATTACTACAAATAGGGAATTTGCTGAATTTTAAAAATGATGTTGCATGAGAATTATTCTTTTATGGAGATTAAGTCAGTTATTTAATTGACATTGTTAATTGGCATTTATTTTGAAAGAATTCCCTGAGATAATATTGTAATCATGTAGTCAATTGCTATAGTTATATGTATCAAATACCAATACAAGAATTGTGACAAGTATGAACATCAAATCTAAAGAAAAAAAGAAATGTATAAGAAATGAATTACTAGTGTAAAAATGTAGAATTATCTTTCTTCGAGCTCATCTGTAAAATTCAGAATGTTCAGTCTATCCCTGGACTTCACAAAGGAAAAACGTTGTTTTCACCTGTATTATTTAAGATCTTACACAAAGCAGTATTTAAAATCTTATATAAAGCAGAAATTCTTAATAACATGAAGATATTTTTATTGCTTTTAGTTACTTTATTCTTTTAGGAGACTTTAAATTTCCAGTATTTATTTTGTCTCTGTCTGTGATATGCATTGAAAAGAAATTCAATTTCATTATAAGATTTTCTTCAGCTATTAGCCCCCTAAACCAGTTCCAAATTGTGATTTTTGCCAGTTTTGTGGTAGGGGAGTATTTAGAGTCCATGTATTTTTTTTGTGGTGGAGTAGGAGAACATCTAAGAACAAAGCTCCTCTTTTATCTGCCTTTCGCTTCTTATCCACAATGCTTGATTCATGTCACGGTGAATTGAATCTGCTCCTAGCCAAGAGGTACACAATCAGTTAGCAGGGATGAAATGGAATGATATTCCTGAAATGTCTCTTTACTTCTGCCCTAAAAACTAATCCCATGTGCTCTCATTGTGTTTCTAAATAAGTTTGAACCTGGAACTCGTTTCCTTGTAACCTGGCTATTAGACTCTTTTTCCATTGGCACGAGACAGACAACTTGGTATGTTCACCCAGCTCAGGGCCCCATTTATACAGACAAATTTACAGTGCCAGAACTTACATTAAAGCGTCATACTGCCTTGGTTGTTTTAGAACGGGATTCTGTAACATGGTAAACTTTCCTACATAAACATTTACCTATGCAGAATTTATGCCTGTACGTTTTTACTTTTTTAAAAAGTAAAAATCACATTTTTCATTCTTGAAGTGGCGAAGACAACTTTTACATATATACAACTACAGTGCCTTTTCCTGTTTCCAGAGGAAAAATATTGTCTACTGTGAAGGCTAAACCTTTCCTTTAGATTTACAACATTATCTGCATAGCTACTCAGCTGAAAAGGATGAAGAGGCAGTAGTCAAATAAACGGACACTGCTGGGCTTACTAGCCCAGAAAAAAAGTATGAAAGAAAGCAGCTTCAGCACATTTTATTTTCCACTAAATGATGACATACAACATAAATTAGCTCTCCTAATGACCCTATCTATACTGTCATATGTTGGTATTTGGTACTGTAGCACAATTGCAACCAGTCTATTAGCAATCTTTGCAACTTCACAACATTTTGGATATAGATGGAGAGCAGTGTATGCATTGGCTTAAAATATCCCAGGAAGTGAGAAGCAAGTCTTTAGGCAGGGCTTTAGGAAGCTCCTACTTGGAATGAGTATCTGGAGTAACTGGATATTTGCACGGGGGACATGGAGCAAATTAAGCATTATTATGAGGAAATCTAGGAAAATTTTCTGAAATAAAGAACTGAATATTTAGAAGAGTTGCATTTTGATTCATAGATTTGTTTGGTTGTGTGATAACTTGGAAATTACTACCAGAAGAAAGCTGTTGACACAGCTGTTGAGATGCTTATAATGAAAATAGCTGTGTTCTGTACAGATCAAAATGGGACTGGTGCTGGACACACGAAGTCATTGGGAGGCCTTTCAACCTTTCACTTACTATGCCCTGCAAGTCATCATCCAAGCCACGACAACTGCAACTTTGTGTTGATTTGATATTAATATATGTGAACATCCTTTAATTGATGCAATTGCATAAAGATAGTACTGTTTCTCCTTTATGGTGTATCGATGGGATTAATGTTGGGGAAAACACTGGGGAATGCTTCTAGTGCCTGGTCCTCAGGCTGGCTGGTCCAGTGGTGCGGTGCAGAGCAGAGCTGTGCAGGTTTTGGCAGGAGTCGTGGCCACAGTGTGACTGTGTTAGCACAGTGAGAGCTGCTTCCCAAGCAAATGGCTGTCCTGGGTACAGCACTCAGGAGAGACAGCTTCAGTGCCTGCGGCTGGCTTGGCTGGAGCAAGCTTAAATCTCTCTGCACCAGGCTCCACTGCAAGCACAGAGTGGCCTTGAAAAGTCTTGGGATAATTAAGTTTTACTTTAAAAGTCTTGCCCCACTGAACTCCATGGCAAAACGGCAGTTGACTTCACAGGGATAAAACCTGTCTCTTATTCTTGCTAGATTTGGACTAGAAATCTCAGCTTCCACTAAAGCTAATGGAAGTCACATGCACGTTCTGGGAGGAGAGCAGATCTCTTTCATCTCTTGAGTACCATGTTCCTCTGTGGCACTTCCAAGGCTGCATCAGTTATCGCAGGTCCGTTTATTTTAATGATGCAGCAGGAGTGTCCTAACTTCCTATGAAGGTACTTTGTTGTAATTATCTTGTATGTCTAGGGGCACCACAAGGGGTTACATTTATTTTACTGCCAAAGAACTGTTGTTTCAGCTGCAGTTCTATGAAGAAACAATCACATCTCCAGCAGTTTGTTAGATTAATCACAGGTGTGTAATCCCAGCGCATACCCTAGAGGGTATATCCTTTGACCCGTTTCCTTTTTTAAAGGGGAAACTCTGAATTAATATCACTTGCATTGCTTATCACTGTTCACATTGTGTTTCTGCAGGACACTGTGAAAAATAAACTAAAAGCTTCTATGACCTTTATTTTACTTGTGTATAAGTGAGTATGTAATTTAACAAACCAGAATTGCTTATTGGCAAAATTCCCTGGAAAAATGCAAGTTAATGATAAAAGTTTGAATGCAGAACTGGTTCAGGAACTAAGTAAAGCCCATAGAAGGAAAGAATTTGTCTAGTCTTAGCACCTAGCTGTGCTTCAGTGTTTTATCCCAATGGCATAAAATAACTAGTTCAACAACTCGCTATTTATTACTTCGCAGTAGACAACGGGTAAAGATCTCTGACACTCAGCAATCTATGTGGTCATTTCACAGGTTTAAAACAGGATCATCTTCGATTTTAGCATAGTAATTGTTCCTTCAAGTTAACAGTGGCGTAAGAATGCACCATTTTCCAGCTTCATTCAATACCTTGTGCTACAAAACAGCATGAAGTGAAGATTAAGTCTTTGACAAACCGAAAGGTTTTGTGGATTTTTAAATTTCAGTCAGGTAACCATCTAATGTATCAACAAGTAAATATCTAAAGACTAGACCTTCTGTAAACTATAGTATGTTTAAAAGCCCTGTCTGGGGAAAATTCAGTGAATATAATAGAAAGAAAAACATGTTTGCCTTTATTGTAAGTTGAATTTTTACAATCAAACAGCCTTAGGAATAGAATCTCTGTAGAGGAATGTATTTCTGTACATTAAAAATAAATAAATCCAATGATTCATAGAAACATATGAACTGTTTTACCCAGGAGTATGTTTTTAAGTAGTCTTGGCTGCTTAGTCCTGCATTTCTTTGGAAATGAGATTTTTGCATTACCTGAAGTGGTGAACATGGTGGGTTGGTATCAATGTCTACCACAGCACTCCAGAGACGTGTGTGCACTGTGAGAAAGTAGGATGAAATATTACATCTTCAGAATAGTTGTGTTTCTGAACTTCCATGTTGAGCCCTATCCTGAAATAAATCCAGGCCCACGAAAAGAAAAAAACTGCTAAAGGATTGTTTCATACCAGGACTCAGCTCTGCACTGAAACTTAGCACTACGTGAATCAGAGAACATGCACCCAAATAGGTATTTAATTAAGGTGATGAATGCAAATGATGAATGACTACTGGCATGGATTTTGCAAGGGCTTGTGCAGGAATGCAGCTCTTTGCAAGCACAGAGCCTGTAGGCTGCTAGTCCATGGTGGTGCAGATGTGCAGAGTTTGTAAAGCAGTGAGGAAGTTTGGTAAAAACACCATTCTGGAAGGGGTTAAACCTGAATTTTCTTGCTGTCTGTTCACTTCACTCATGCTGCTCTGGAGATCTAGAGTGACTCTTGGATATTTAGGAGTTGGCCTTAATATGTCATTTTTATGCCCTAAATGTAAGTCTTTTGTATGCCCCAAGGATCTGTTCAAAATTCACAGTATATCCTTACTTCCCCAATTTATCACTAAGCACAGAAAAGCAAGCTTGCTATTGTTTTAGCAGAAGTCTCTCTAGGAAAGGAGTGGTCTTGCTGAAGAAGGCATAGCTGTGGTTCTTCAAGATTGTTATGTGAAATGTACTCAGCGGGAATTCAGATGCCTTCTGGGATTTCTTTCTGGGACAGGGTATTGCAAGTAATAACCTTTAACTGATATTAATAATCTATTAACTCCTTTGATGGCTCTAGTGAACACAGCTGTGCGACAGGAAATCTTGTTTTGGGAGAATGGATGTACAGAGTCCACCCTGAAAAAGATATTTGTGGGAAGAAGAAAAGGGATGAAAAAGAGAAGTGTCTTGCCTCAGTTGAGTGTTTGGTTCTCATATTATTGTGCTTTATAATAGCATCAACTTCAAAGCACAATTAACACTTTTCTGAACACAGTATGACTGGTGAAATAGTTCATATGTTTTTTTTGCTGAAGACAAGGTTGTTTTCAGCTAGGGCAAATTCATGCAAAGGCTTTCTCAAAACAGACATGACTTGAAACTTAAGTGAAAATTACATTAATCCCCCACAAAACTGCAAAACTGAACATTAATTTCTTTGCTGTAAGGTTTTCTTTAGTCTCCCTGTGATTACCCTAGTGAAAATGCTTCTTATATAAGGCTGCTCTGTTGCAATAATAGAAGATTAATCAGAGAAATGACTAAGACTGGAAATATAATACTTAATTTTTCAGGCCCTGCTAATTTGTTAAATTTGGCCTGCAATGATCCAAACTATTAACAACCGCTGTGTAGCAAGAGAAGCAAGAAACCCTGCCCTTTCCTATTGAATCATTTCACATGCTGGTATCTTTGCTCTGAGACTTGTCGAAAGAGTACTAACAGAAACAACGAAGCACATTAACTTTGTGAAAAAGGAATAAGCCTCCTGCTTTGATTGCTTCCACTGACTGTTTAGCGATGTAAGTTTTACCAAAGGACCACATAAGAACTGAATAAACCCTTCAGAATTTCTCTGCACAGTGATAACCTGGACTTGTACCAGATGTTTCTTCTACAAAATCCTGGGAGTACTTTCACTCTGTGTAAGTCTTGGCAGGAGAAACTCATAGCAATTGCCACCACCAGGCTGTGGAATGAGTTTATTAGTATTTACAGGCAGAAGAAACTGGATGATCATATATCCTAGTCCAGTGGGGCTTTTTATATTGTTGTTATTTGATTTTTAAATTGGGAAAGGATAACATGTGAAAACCTGATTTTACTGAAGGGGAAAACTTGCAGTGATTTAAATTACGCAGAATTTCATCCAAGATGCCTATTCGAACTGTTTTTAAAATGAGAACAGTATATATTGGATAATTCCTAAGGGTATGGTAGAGAGAAAGCCTCTCTCCCCCAGTTTCATATGTGTTTTATTTGAGACTCACAGGTCTTCTGAATGGGGTGGCAGAGCCACTCTACTTTGAAAAAATTAGATTTGTTAAACTAGGATAAAATGCTGGGAAATACGGGCAAAGACTGGGCCAAGTAAGCCTTTTTTATGTATATACTTCTTTATACTTTACATAAAGCTGTATGCAACTCCCTGACAATCTCACTTGACCTCAACAGATGACTTGTGTACTTACTGCTGACCAACATTAGTATGACTGGTAGACCACAGCCCTCTGTAGCAAAGCTAGCATTAAAAGCAGGATCGCAGGGGTTAAACCCAGTGTGCTATCTATAAGCAAGCCTTTTTCTGATTTTCAAGGACAGACCAATACTAGAACATATTAATGCAATAAATCTCCTCCACCTCACCTTCCCCGCAGTATAAACCCCACCAGGTGTAAGGAATACTGTTAAGATTTAAAGTTTTGAAATTCCACAAAACCACCTTTTGACACCCCGCGCTCCTGTGTGTTGCAGATGACACCCCATCGCTCAGCACATGGCTTTCACACCACCAGAAAGGGCCATGAGCAGGGAGAAATGGCTGGGTTGGGGCAGGGAGGCTGAGAAGCTGCACAGGACTGTCTCCCCATGGGCAGCCTGAATAGCAGGTCCCACCCGGCACACTGCTTGGAGCAAGGAGAATCAGGAGAATGGGGCTGGAGACCCCTTGGCTGATTGATGCTGACTGGAGCCTGGCCTGGCCCAGGGCCAGTGCCTTGCCACTTTGAAAGACTTCTTTGAACCACATCTGTTTTTTCCAGCAACTGAGGACGAGTCAGTGCTAATCCAGGGACTGGTTCTGCAAACTGTGAAGAGTCCGAAGCTGTTGCTTGCTGACAGGGTTCTGAGTTGTTTTTTTTATCCCAGAGGATTTCTTCATCTTAGATGTATGTTCGAGCATGTAATGCATACAAACTTGAGTGTAAAGACTGTGATTCTTGTGTGTTTAAATGAGTGCTGCTGTATTTTGTAGGTGCTTCTCTAAGCAGTGGAGTGTGGAAATGGAAATGATGCATTTAATTCTTGCAATTAAGTGTAGGTGTCTAACAGCAGGAGAGAAAGGAAAGGAACGGCAAGGAAAGGAAAGGAAAGGAGAGGAGAGGAGAGGAGAGGAGAGGAGAGGAGAGGAGAGAAGAGGAGAGGAGAGGAGAGGAGAGGAGAGAAGAGGAGAGGAGAGGAGAGGAGAGGAGAGGAGAGGAGAGGAGAGGAG
>JBCJKH010019200.1:443-11340 GCA_039877255.1 Loriculus beryllinus
GTCCATGGTGGAGCAGATACCCACCTGCAGCCTGGGGAGGAACCCCACGCTGGAGCAGTCTGCTCCTGAAGGACTGTGCCCATGGAAGGGTCCCACACTGGAGAGGTCTGTTCCTGAAGGGCTGCACCCATAGGAGGGACCCACGCTGGAGCGGTCTGTTCCTGAAGGACTGCACCCATGGAAGGGACCCATGCTGGAGCAGTTCATGAAGAACTGCAGTCCATGGGAAGGACTCATATTGAAGAAGCTCATGGAGAACTGCCTCCCATGGGGAGCACTCCATGCTGCAGCAGGAGAAGAGTGTGAGGAGTCCTTCCTGAGGAGTAAGGAGCAGCAGCGACAATGTGTGATGACCTGACCACAGCCCCCATTCCATGTCCCCTTGCGATGGTGGGGGCAGGAGGTGGAGAATTTGGGAGTGAAGTTGAGCCCAGGAAGAAGGGAGGGGTGGGGAAAAGGTGTTTCAAGATTTAGTTTTTATTTTATCATCACTCTAGTCTGATTTGATTGATAATAAACTAATTTTCCCCAAGTCCAGTCTGTTTTGCCCATGACAGTAACTGGTGAGTGATCTCTCCCTGTCCTTATCTAGACCCATGAGCCTTTCATTATATTTTCTCTCCCCTGTCCAGTTGAGGAGGGAAGTGACAGAGTGGCTTTGGTGGGATCCTGGAGTCCAGCCAACCCACCACAAGGCTCCACTCGGATATTTGAATAGTGAGCATTCCCTGGAAGGAGATCTGTGACATTGGTGACAAAACATTCTTCTCTGTGGTCCAGAGCGAGCACATCCTCACACAGCCACCACGTGGCTCTGACACTGCCACAAAGATACTACTGCTTCTGACGTACAGTTGCTCCAGTGAGCTGCAGAGTACGTCTATGGACATTTTGATGGTAGTTTATTTGGTTTACATGGGACATCCTGGTGCAGCAGTGGTTACACAGCCCATGCTTTATTGCAAAACTCCCTGTCATTGTGCTACAGGTTTCTGCAGGCACTCACACTCCTGTCTCCTGTGCCACCCAGCCTCAGGAAATGTCACATACAGCCACTAGAGCACTGGCAATCCAACAGGGAGGGCTGGGGACAGAGCAATCCAGGCAAGCTGTGGACATACCCAAGTTAAGCTTGCCACGCACTCGGGCACGAGGCAACCTCCAGGCACAGTAACATAGTGGAAGCAGTAGGTAGGGCAAGGCCCCTTCTTGTAGTCTCTCACAGGTGTTTCAACAACTTCTTGCCTACACTAGGATTCACCCCATCCACATCACAGCACAGGAGATGCAGGTGTAATTTCCCAAAGGCAGATACTCAAGGTGAGGAGATGGGGAGCAGAGCCCAAAGTGATTGCAGCAGTCCTGACAACACATACAGTGCTGGAAACACCACAGTCTAGATGAGCAATAGCATTTGATGACACTTTCCATTGCTTTTAGAAGTATGTAACAGGGTGTCTCAGGTAGGAGGAGGTTCTCAAACCAGCCACTATACAACAGAGACTACAGATATGCACCAGTAAAGCCTTGCATAGTGTGGGGACTTTCACACAGCATTTTTCACTTGCCTTTGTCAGTTCCATCTAGCTCTTTGAACAACTCATCAGCAGGCTCAGGCATCCTGCGTTATGGCCATCCCTACCATTGTATGAAGACAGAGTAGCTAATAGGCTGTTACTTCCAGAGAGCTTCCTAAAGGTCTAGGCTTGAGAAATGAGGGATGACGTGCCAGGCTGGTTCCCTATTATGAAGGTGTGAAGTCTGAATTTCATAAAGGCCCATGTACACTCGTTGTGGTATCTCTCAGTGTTATGGGATGGTTAGCAACACTCTGTATCCATGCAGGGTGTGTTGTGAAAACAGAGCAGATCTCTGCACAACTGCCTTGCCTGAGCACTAACACCATGTAAGGAGAGGGTCTGCGGCCACAACACTCAAGTGTGAGTGTAACACCCTTGGGTAGATTGTAATGGGGCTGTTTGTCAGCCTCTGAAGGACATGCAGGTGAGTTTGACAGGTTTTTGTAGCAACGAAAGCAGTGAACAAATGCAATGTATGTTCTTACAGTGCCACCTTGTGACATGCAAAAGTAAACTCTGTGCGCTCAGAATTGACAAACAGATTTATTGTAACTATTTTTAAATGGGAATTATAAGCAATTTCCACTAATATGCTACTGAAAACTAATACGTGCAATCAGCTTGCTAATTAACCACAGGTCATTTATTACTTTAATTTGTCTGAATAATTTGAAAATGAATTTTGGAAAATCCATGCATCGCTAATTTTGAACATCTTTTCAAACAAACTCAATGGTAATTACAAAGTCTTCACAAGCATCTATATCCCATTTTGAACTACAGTCAAGTCTGTGAACAACGGATAAAGTTTGAAAAAAACATGCTAATTAAAGAAGCCATTTAACTTTATTTGTTTGTTTTGTCTTTGGAAGGGGATGCTGGCAGAGTTTGCAGCCTTGAATGCCCTTCATTTTGCTGAAAGGAACTTTCAGAGTGCAGTGTTTCTCAGAAAGGACCAGGTCACTATATTCACCTGGTTTCTTGAAATTTTATATGGACCTTTCTAGATGCCAATGCTTTTCTTGCAGCTTTCAAATGCTAGTCTCAAGCTCTGTGTTGTTCTGATTGCATATTGCTGATTTAATAGGTTCAAATATGAAAAATCTCTCCTTCATGAAGCTGGAGGCAGAAGTCTGACTGCTTCAAAAATTAACACTAAAACTTTAAACTGGTATTGGCCAGAAGCCAGAAGAGAGTTATAACCTGAGTCTATCACTGTTATTGTGACCTAAGCCATGGGAAAGGCTCTGTATCAGCTTCTCAATTTGATTCAAATATGAATAGCCTGTTTCAAATTTTTCATCAAAACACCAGCAATGCTGGGATTTGAGACACTTTACATTGAAAATTAGTCAGTAGTATAGTAACAACAAAAGGCAGTTTATGAGATTACTGAAGTCAAAAAGATACAATTTCACGGCAGCAGATGCTGACTTCCAAACTATTTTGTTATATAGGACTCCATGCCTCCATTCTGAATTATAAGAATTACCCACATAGGTAAACTGATACACTCAGGAAACCAGAGCTCTTCATCAGTAATCGGTGCACCTGGAGTTCTCTCAGTTATCAGAGATCTCCAGCTGGTAGCTGTTCTACAGCTGCTGCTTCCTCTGAGGAACTTGGTTTTGTCCCTTACTAAAGACCTAGAGGTGATACAAGGTGAGAATGACAGCAATGTGAAAGTGTACTGCCTCTGCCCCACAAGTTCAGGTGGATGGAGTGCAAACTCCTACAAAGGTAGCTGGGGAAGGAAGTGGTGGGGAACTGCAGTTGCTCAAATAAACTTGTGGTAAGTGCTGATATAAAGTCCCATCTGATGAGGGCTGACTGTTTATTACTAGTTCATAGCCAGTTTGGATAACATAATCTATAGATCTTGCTCCTTTTCTATTTTCCAAATGGAAAATAATTTCATTTTTAATGATTTCTTATTCTAATTATTTGAAACATTTTTATTTTGAGACCTAAGCCTGAAGAAAATATAAAGGAAGAAACAAAAGAGGCTTCTACTTATCTCTACACCTACATATCACTGGTAACATAAACTTCAATATCCATGATAAACTTTTTCATATTACTGATGTTTATTTGCAAGGATAATCATAAGTGTGTTTTATTCTGTGCTTGGGTTTCATATATCATTCAAAATTAAAGAGCAAGCCTTCCTTTATGCTTTAAAATTTCCAGCACATTTTATTGACATAATTAACTTGTAAAGTCATCTATATTTTTTACTAACAACATCCACCTTTCCCTGATATGTGACTGAGTCGTGTGACTCCGTAAAACTAATATGTGCCAAAGCAGGGTTTAAAATTTGTCTCTTCCCAATCTTCTGAACATTTAGAAAATGTATTTGTCTCTTAATGTCATTTGACTGCAAAATAAGGAATACGTTCTCATATACAAAGTTCTAAACTTCCAATAGAGATTATCTTTAAATAAGAGAATTGCACTCAGCTTTGCTACATGGTACTCCTCTCATATAACTTCAGAAATCAAGTGTAGACATTTATAGCTGAACAAGTCACTCCAGTGTGTCGTTACAGGGAGTTAAAACATGTCTTGGGATGCTGTTCTTCTGATCTACTTTAGCTATCTACCTGGAGAACAGGATGAATTTATACCTAGATCATATTGTCAAAACTAACTGCTTCTCCACAGACTAGGATAATTAGGTCAAATGTAAACCTATCTTTGGTTAGATTAATTCCCTCCCCATTAGGCAATAACAAACGGCAACATCAGGCATCCCCAAAGGCAGTAACAACACATTAATAAGCATCAATTCAGTTTTCAGACCTCTTTTTAGTCAATGTTGTATTATTGTAACATCATGCCATTTTCTCAGGGTTATTGCAAATTGGTTTAAGACTGATACACAGCAGAGCCACCTTTCCAAAGCCTTCCCTGAAGCTTAATTCTGTAATCTACAAAGGCTAACAACAGGCACTGCATTGTCTGTAATGTTTGCCTGCATCTCAGCTAACTTAGAACATTGTCTGTATGGTGCAATACTGGCTTCAGCAGAGTAGGTTAAAAAGACTGCTAAAGATTTCTGTCTCCTAATGGAGAACTGTCTCCTGTAGGTGGGAAAGGAAGGGGTAAAGTGAATCTCTTCCTCATTCTCTGGGTAGAAAGAGCTTCAAGCAGAAAAATGGTTAAAAATTAGTCCAATCTCCTAGTAAATCTTGATTATAATTCAAATACTATTAGATAGAACTTACAGGGTTTCCAATCATATTCACTAGTTCAGAGAGAAATATTTAGAAACTCCTACAGAAACATTCTGCCACAGAAACCAGAATGTCAGGGTCCAGCCATGCAGTGTAGTGGATTAGGAATAAAAGGTTTAGACTTTACTAAATTATAAAAAAACAAAACAAAAAAAACCAATAACAACAACAAAAAAACCCCTCAAAACCAGGTTTTGTGTTGGGTTGGGTTTTTTTTCTGGAAACTCATTTTACTTCAAAAAATAATCTCAACCTTCATCTGCCATTGCAATATTATAATCGTCACCCAAAAATATGATTATAGTTGTCCTCACAATTTGTACAGCACAACAGTAATTGTATTGTTCTTGCAATGTTAGCCATCATGTGCTGAAATTCAGTTTATTACCTACCTTTATTGATTTTCTCTACGGCATCTTTTGACCAATGCTCTGAAAGTTAAGCAAACTTAATGAATTTAGTTTCACTTCTCACTTACAAAATCAAATAAAAATACTGACCAGATTCTAGAGAGTAAGAAATTGAAGTACTCATGTCTCCTTTTTATAAGAAAAAAACTTGAGCTCTCATACTGAGTTATGCAGTCAAGTTAAATAATGCAAAGTAACACTGAAGTCCAGACAGTTTGTAAACTTAACAAAAGTTGGCAGCTCAAAATAAGCTCGCAGGTACCATTTTTACTTGATCTACTAACTGATGTGAAAACTAAAAATAGAGTTTAGCTTTCAATAGAATTTAATTGCATCTGAGCTGATTCAATTAGGTAAAGCTGAAATCAATTTTTTTCCCAGAAAAAAAAAAATAGTGTTGTTAAACCCCCATCATTTGTGATGTGTTTAGTATCTACAATTCAAGTTCAGATCACTTGATACAATAATGCTCAGCAGTCTAAAAAAGATTAGCTAAAAATCTGAGACATAACTGGGAAGATTCTGTCCAATTTCCTGAAATCCTGTTTTTGCTTTAATCTACGTGGTATGATGCTACTGTACCTGTCGAAAGTTTTCAGCTGAGTGCTATTTAAAAGGAAAAAATTAAAAAATCAGTAACTGAACTGCTGATTATGAGAAAAACATGGTCACCTCTAATCTTTGTGCAGCCTATTTTCCTTCTAGGGCAAGTGCCTTTGTCTTGAAGTCATATTAGTAGTGCTAATGGGATTTTGAACCACGTGTCCAGAAGCCATGCCTATTCCTGGGACCAATCTGAGAGATACTAAGCATTTGCAATTCTCATTGACCTTAACAATAGCAAATTTTGGGTCTCAAACACAGCAATTTATTTCTTTTTTAGGTCACATATAGTAGTGTGTTGTGGCAGAAAATCTGGACTGTGATAAAGAAAGTCAAAATCTTTAATAAAGAGATGTGAGCTAGACCTTTAAGACTTTATGCATGTGCATATATGCAAGTAGTCACACTGGCATCAAGATTGCACTGTCAGGCAGTGTTAGAGAAGAAAAAGAACAAAATTAAAGTACAGTAAAGAAGAAATTATCACAGTCGTCTGAAAAATCATCAGTAACATGTTTTGTGAACTTTTAAAAAATTTCATTTCATCACATTTATGTTTGATTCATCTTTTTTTGAGTCTCATCCAATAAGGTCTCCCTCCCACTCTCTCCGTCTGGAATATGAATCTAATTCTTTATGTACTTTCTTTTCAATGTATTTTTCAACTCTGTCCCCAAAGCTCCTGAAATTTCAGTGATTAATTGAACAGAATCTGGAATACTTCCAAGCCTACCTCGTCCTCATTGGTTTGACAGTGTTCCTGTGCTCTGGTCATTAGTACAGCATGACCCCACAAAACTAACTCAGCCATGAAGCAAGTTAATCAGTAAATGAATAGAGTTCCTGAACAGAGAAGTTTTACCCCGAGTTCACCAAAGCAATTATGTGTTAATTAATTCTCTGCCAGGAACAAAGTAAGACAAATATAGGAAGTATGATCTTCAGAGAAATAATTTTCTGGGGAGAAGGTCAAAACTTAAACTGATGTAAATTGTCAGAGCTCACTTTACATACATTGAGCCATTATGATTTATACCTCCTGAGGATCTGGTCCTATTATAAAAGGATTCACTATTTTAATTTTATTCTTAATCCTAATAATCAATAGCAAATCCATGCCAGGTGAGCCTTTCTTTAAAGAAATAATGAATTTCCTCTGAAGAATTGCTTCAAAAGACTTAAGTTATAAATAGCATATCTGTTACATCTCCATTTTCTAGACATACATAGATGTGTCTCATATTAGACAACATATAAATATATACCTAGATTCTGATTTTTTTAAACGTCAAGTTCCTTACAAATTAATACATGTAAATTACTGAAAAGGGACAGCATGAAAATCCCCAGAAATACACAAAGACTTCAAAGGAAGCTTTGGACTGCATATTTTCCTATAATTCCTATGAGCATAACTCAAGTAGACCATAGTTCAGAGTACTGCACAAGCAAAACAGCTTGCAAATCTCAAATGAAAAATACATCAAGAATCTGTTCTTGTTCTCATTTCAGTAAGTAAGATATTTATCATTTTTTTAAAAGGGAACCCAAGCAGGTTTTAAACCAAGAGACCTCTTCAATATTTCAAATCCCAATTTTTTAAAAAAGGACACTGACTGGGTTTTTCCAGTTTTCAGATGTCCCTTTTGAGAGGACTTAATATTCAGAGGACTTGCAAGTTGAGCCAATAAAATCTCAAGACACCATTATCTCAAGCCACTTTGGAAAATATAGGCCATCTAATCTAACAGCAGAACACCAGCTGTATATATCTCATTAATCCTATGGCCAAGAGTCTAAATAAAAATTGATCATTATGAGATATTGTTTGAAATGAAAGCATTTCATATGCTGACCACACCAAAGATGCTGCTCAGTGTGGTTGTCTAGGCATTGTACTTTCTCAAGAAAGAAAATATCAAATCCTTGTGCTCCATTTCCGTCAACACCCAGTTTCATTGCTTTTCAGTTGTGCTTTCAGTTCTGTAAACTTATATGTGGTAAGATGAGATGAGATGAGAAAAGCCTTTCATACTGGACTCAGCTAAATTGCACAGGTGTATCTGAAAGCATATTGCTTCATACCAAAACTCCATATCGGATGTGCCTAAGGGCTTATGATTAATACAGGCTTCTGAGACACGTAACACTGAAATGTCTTCACTGGAAAATTGATTATAATTCCTCTAAGCTAACCCAAGTCAGACATATATCATCTATAATTATCCTATAAAACATCTTCTTATATTTCAATACTTTTTGCATTCCAGATAGTCAAACACAAGCAAAATAGTAGTGATAGATGTGTCTTCTAAGCTATTATTATTTCCAAGCTCATCAAAGTGCCCACAAAGGGGCACTTCTGAGACTTTTATCTCTGCAGGACAATGGGATTCATATTGTTTGCAGACGCAACAGATTGAACAATCAAAGGTGACACAGAAAGGTGTAATAAATGTCTGTAGGCAATCTTAATTAACTATCACTAATAGTCCTGACAGTATGCCTGTTGCAATTACTTTGATTGCATGTGACCAACTGGTTACTTTACTGCTCCTGGTGATATTTAACATGTAATACTTTTCAAATACTATTCTTCATCCTTTGTGATTAATCTCTTGCTGAAGGACAATGTTTCTTAAGGAAAAGTGTGTTCTGAGTTTTAAAGAACACAGAGAACATACTTCAAAAACTAAGTACCCAACTGCCCTATTGCACATCTAGATACCACAGTTCTTTGTGTAGAGCAGCTAACTCTGTCTCCAGGTAGATGTATTACTGATCATCAAAACTACAAATGTACGTTACAAGCTGAAACAGAGTGCCAATGCAGAGGAAATGTATCAATAGACACAAGCAGTTCTACCTAAGCAGAACTGCTTTCTGTGGCTTTTTGTAGTAGAGTGGATCTGGATCACCTAATAGGGCTTCTGCAGACTCTATCCAACCTATCACATATTTTCACAGAATTTGTAACAATGATTTTTTTCCTCTCTCTTTCTCTCTCTCACACAAACACAATGCAATCATGTGTTTCCTTAGTAAACAAGAATGGAAAGAAAAGTTGGGATTCTAAAGTTTAACGTCTAACGGAAAGCAAGAGCAAAATGGGGGAGGAAGTACCAGAAAAGGGTTTGGGAAAGAAACCATGTAGAACAAAATAATGGAATTATAATAATAGTTCATATAATGCAATACAGTACAAACAACATTTAAAAGTAAAGTTGCATGCTGAATTGGTATTTCTACATACACTTTGCATCTCTTCTCCTTGCCTTTTCTGCCTCTGACACTAAAGAAAACAGAGTAAGATCTTATGGGAAGAAAAGCATTTTTTTGTATATCCTTGAAGGATTTAGCACAATGTAGGCCTAATCCCTTTATGGCTTTTGAGAGTTAAAATAACACATAACTCCTGGCTGTCACTATTGTAAAGTGAACTGAACCCAAGAAAAGCCAAAAGTATCTACAGGGACCACTGTGAATAGGAATCAACAAGTTTCTTGGAGTTCTACCTGCTAATATGTGCCAGCATTTCATGTTCTTGCTTGTTTATAATTTGCTTAACACAAAATTACTTCCATCATTTTTTCCCCATAATGTTCTAAAACTACTTTACCCTTTTCATGCACAGACTAGCCTGCTTTTGTGATAACAAACTACTAAGGTAGAGAACTGAAAGGCCAGTAAGACTGTCTTCGAACTGCAACACTTGTCTAAGGAAGGGTAGTGGAAGACTACTGATATTCTCTGTTATTTCTCTAGAACCCTGTTACATTATTAAAACAACTATTTTAGCTACTTGCGGTTAAATATTTTTTACATTCCTTTTGCCCCATGACCATGCCATAAGCAGTCTTTCACCATATTTCTTCAGAAGAAAATATGCATGTTTCTTCCAAAAAATATCAAGTTTTCTCCTTTAACAGATGGTGAAAGTAGTTCTTATCATATTTCCCCATGCTCTTAGATTTCTAGCAAAACATTTTGGCAAATCAAGAGACATAAATAAAGATTCAGATGTTTATTGAACAGCACATAATTTAAATAAATCATATTTATGGATGTCTGGCTGAGCAGAATTGATTGCCAACATATACCCTTTGGGCCTAAGTTTATTATCTGATGTTTATCTCAGACTGGAAAACATGGTGCGTGAATAATTTTTCCATTTTTGTAGTCTCCTTTCTCCTAATTTTTTTAACATTTTCCAAATCACTATTTAAAATAAAAAAAAAAAAAAAAAAAAAAAGCCATCACTTTACTCTTCTTCCAAATAACCCTGGCATGCAAAATTCTGAAATAGTTAAGGAAGGGTAATTAATAAATAAATTAATTAAACCCTCACTATTTGTCCCCCTTCCTCTCCACGTAATTGAATACAAAGAAATTCTTCCATTTTAACATTGGACTTTCAAAAATTTGTTATTTCAGCCTGTCAGAAGCAGGCTGCAGAAGTACAAACCCTCTTCTAAACAGGCGCTGAATTCTTGAAAGGTGCAAGGCTGGCAACATGCCACACCAGCAAACCAGACAGGCACGGATGCTGTGAAGGAACACAAGATGAGAAATGATCTTTCAGAACCCCAGACCCAGGGCAATTCAAACTCTGCAAGCCATGTTGGCAAACCCAGTAGGTGTTTTCATTTTCTCACCATCACGGCTGTTTTTTCCAGACTGACCTTGATTACTTTACTCCCATCTGTACTGCCAATAACCAAATAGTACAACATTTTCAGTGTCTGGAAGAAACAGAGAAAAAACACTTTCAACACGAAGTCCATGTCATGGGGCTATCACTGACAGTAGCGTTGTAGGATGAGCAATCTATAGATCTGAGAAAAAATTGCAAATACTCCTGAACCTTCTCATGTTGTTTAAAAAAGTGGAAAAAGAATCCAATCAAACACTGGATATGCATACGGTATCAGAAATAAATCTTAAAATCACATAGCGAATGGATTTTTTATACCTTATTTTTATAACAGCAATTGTAATGAAACTTAGTAGGAAAAAAAATAGTAGCCTTGTAAGATGCTAGGTTTTTTAGCATTTAATATTTTCA
>JBCJKH010019203.1:4794-17251 GCA_039877255.1 Loriculus beryllinus
TCTAAGGAAATTAAAGTAAGTATTTAGAGATTATGTAGAATACATGATCGCCAGAAGACTGAACCACGTGAACAAAGGTCCATAAGTCTCTGCCGCCAGTGCAAGGAGAGGACTCAAATGTGACTCAGACCAGTGTGCTTCACCACAGAATTATAATGGTCATAGTGAACTAGCCATTCTGCACCTAAGTGGTGAAGAAAGTTAAGGGCTGCTGTGGTAGCCACTGCTTCTCTGCAATGGCAAGTGCAGCTGAGAAGTTTTCTGCTTCCAGATTCCTTGTGTGAGCATGCAGCAGTTGTCATCAACCAGCAGAAGTCACCAGTCACACACTCCAAGGACTGCCAAGGTTAGACAGAAGTGTCAGAGCACAGTGAGATTTAATTTGTGATATGGAAATACCAAGGCAAAACTGGAAATTTGTTCTTCAGGCCCTTTTAAGGTATTGCAAATCTTCTTGAACTGCAACAATTAATGTCAGTTTTTCCTAATACTGAAGCAGAATGCAGACCAAGCAGAGGGGAGGACAAGCTCAGTGCAGGCAATCACCTCCTAAAGCAGGCCTGCACAGTGGACATAAGCTCAAATTTTGCAACCCTTCTCAATAGGCCCATTCTCTACATATGAGACTGAAGTAGCAAACCAGAGTTGATATACACTGTGGATGACAAAGAAATAAATGTTCTTCATCCATTTGCCGCTGTTCTTCAAAACACATGTAAGTGTATTGTGTTCCGTGGTCACTTGGAGCTTTAATGCTGTGACATGATATGCAAACTGGTAGGATTTTCATATTCTCTTTTGAGAAGTGGGAAAAAGTAGACGTGAACAATTAAAAAAGTTACAAGACTTTTATTCAAGGAGTAATATGCGCTAGCATGGAACACCAGGAGAAGGCTTGGATTATAAGTTTATCTGTCCCTTTTTATGGGTGACCTTGAAAATGCTTCAAGAAAGCTAGAGAAAAAAGCAATTACATATTTGAAATTACACACCACTGTTCTCATTCATTTTGATAAGCACTTTTAAGGAACCCAAAAAAGGCTAGAATATTGCTTTTATAAGTTATAGAGACCTTGGTTCTGCAGTGTCAGTTTTAAAATAAATTTAGATGTACAAAGATGAATTTTTATTTCCTTTGTGTTGCTAAATTGGCTACTTTTTGAAAAAACTGCAGTTCTATACTGAGGCCTTTGGGGAAAAAAAGAGTGTACAGGATTTTTTTCCTTGTTCTGAAAAGATATACAGCAGCTCAGCTTATGTTGTGCAGTCATCCCTACTGTGTCACAAGCATCTGCATTCATCCTTTTCTGTGTGTCTGTAAGTGTGATTGAAGTGTTGATAGGAAGCTGCATTTGTAAAAGCAGAATGTTATGCAAACAATAAGCACAAGATCTTAGTTATTCTTATTCCTGCTGGTTAAACTCCCCTGTGTTCATTTAAGCATGATCTGTCTTGGTGTCTCTTTTACACTCATTATTATCCTGCCTTAACAATTAGGTAAGGCACTGAATGGCCTGTTATTCCAACCTGGGAGGGCTGGGGGTCAGGAGGAGTCATGCTTAATGTTAAGTAGCTGTGAAACGTTAAAGGCTGTAAATTCATCAGGACAGCTGGCCAAGCCCACTGCAGGGCAAGGGGTGTAAGTACTTTTCTGCTTGAATTACACATGGAGCAGCGCTGGCTTTGAAATGCCAGGATCCACGCTGAGCCCAGTGAACGCTCCCCAAGTGCGTAGCTCCAGCCTCAGCTCTAATAGCAGGAGCAATAGGGGTTATTTTTGGAAGCTCTTGGCAGCCAGATAGGAAAATAAACTTCAAAAATCACTCTGCCTCTTTACGGAGGACCCCCTTAGGAGTACTACTGGGAAGAAGTCTGTCGACCTGCCACAGCTAATAGTCACTCAGCAATCCAGTGTAACCACCGCTCCAGAATCAATGCGCTGCAGCTATTCAGTAGTACCACATCTGATGCTTGAAAGGATGGAAAATACGATATGTGACAGCTGCTTATGAGTGATAGTGATAGCGAACAAAAAGCCTAATGGGTACTGGAATCTCCCTGCCCTGCCTACAAAAAAGCTGAGGAAGGGAACGATGACTTTTCCTAGCATGGCTGCACTCTTCAGCAGGCAGCTTCCTGTGTGCCAGATTGGCATCTCCAACAGCTCAACAGCAATTATTCACATGCCACCTCTGAAGCTCTGGTTTGCTACTTACATAATCTCTGCAAGAGTATAAGAGACCTACAGACAAAAAACAAAAAAGTGTCAAATCTGTTAACCCACAGGCTGTACAAGGAAGGTAAAGAGCTTTTGTGACCAACAGGCACAAGAATAAAATCTAAGCGAAACTAGTTTAGCTTGGAAAGCATTTTCTGATGCACAAAAAGAAACCTGGCCAGGCTTTGTGGTATGGTGTTTTACCATTGTCTTCATTTGGAGCTCGCTTGTATATCCTCTTGGCTTTCTTGAAATTTAGAACCCAGCAATATTCAAATAATCCCTGGAATTGTGGATTATTTCCTGAAATATTTCTGGAGTCTCCCATTTGGATGTACAATAAGACATTTCTTTGGCAAAGGCAACTTCACTTCTATCTACTATATGGCTTAGATCTCAAACTTTTGACTTCAAATCTGAATACATGCTTGCAGTTACACCTCGCCTGCATGAACTTCACTCCTCATTGTGTAAGCATATCTTTTTTATGAAGAGAAGAATCTTCACCTTTTCTGAAAGGGAAGGATGTTTCTTAACACAGCTGAGATGTTTTAAAATATGTCTCAAAACAAAAGTCATAGCTATTCCTTGTGACAAACTTCTGTAGAAAAAGTCCTCAGCATAAAGCAAATAATGTATTTCTAGCATGCAGAAAGACAGAAAATCTACCCAAAAGGTAAAAAGAAGACAAAAAGAAATTTCATCTGGAGAGAACCTAACTATTAAAGACATTGTAAAAGCAGAGGTGACGCTGAATTTTGGAGGTAGAAGGATGAATCTGATCAAAAGACTAGTTCAATCATTTGTCTATACAAGAAAGTGCTACCCTGAGTTGTCAGTAGCTCTTCTTGACCTATTAAAAGTCCTAAGTGAGTATTATTTTTTAGATCTCAATTAGAAATGCTCCGTTAATACTCCCATGTATTATAAAAATTAATTAATATCTATTTTTCACTCAAATACTTTTTGCTATTATGTTCAATTTTTTTTATACTATAAAACCTTTTTTTCTAGATCTTGGTTTAAGTTAAATAAATATCCTTTCAAATGTTTAAATACCACAAAGAAACAGTTTCAAGGCTACCTCTGTGATTTTATCTTCATGCTAAAGGACTCAAAAAGTTAAGATTTTAATCCACTGCAAGAGATTTGCTGAATAAATAACTTGTTTGTAAGAGCTGGATTAAGACAACACACTAAACCTACTCCATTTAACTACAACACGGTGAATCTTGTCAAGAAAATAAACTCTTCTTTTTATCCTTACTTATGCAGAGATCTATGAATAACTCTTATAACCAGCTAGTGATCCTGCCTGCATTATCTTGTCTGTAAACATGCTCTGCATGCTGAAACAGCTGAAAGGAACACACAGGATTAGGAAAAATCACAGAAGCTGAAAACATGTTTTAACACAACTATGGGAGAAAAAAATCCTCTCCTCCAGGTGGAAAGCTTTATAGTCTCTCTCATCTACCCTTATCCTCTCACACTGCCCAGAATTGCCCTACTTTGTCAGAAAGAAGCTATGATGAAAAGCTCCTTAGAATGACCCAACTTGAAGTAAAACCTCCCACTTTAATTTCCCTAAGAACAGATAAAACACTCTACAGGCAGCTACTTTTAAATTAATGTTTCTCAAAAGGTACACTAGCACTGGTTAGAAAACAGTGATGTATCTGAGTGAACAAGACACAGATCCCAAACGGTTTGTAACTTTGTAAACCACTGCTTAAATTCTGAGTTTCAACATTTGCTTTTTAGCCAAGGAGGTCACAAGCACACTACAAACTTCTATCAGCTCTCCCGGTCCTGTTAATGCTACCAGAATGCTGGTTGGCAACGTCAGTTGCAGGAGTAGTGGGTTGCTTGCTTAAGAACAGCATCTAGCACTAGCCTGCTATTTAGCAGGAACAGCTTTTTAACAATACAAAAGAACATTGTAGAGCAATTTAGGACAACAAATACATGGCCCTATTATACTGCCCTCCTGACATACTCTTCGAATGACCCAGAATAGACTTAAGCGGGAACACTAACTTTCCTGAAACTTGCAACATCTCAAGACTGCAATCAGTTAGCAGTTCTCAAAAAGATTGTGTACTGGAATTTGGAGGGACCCCTGCGTCACAGGACAAGCAACTTCAATCCAACTTCTCAGGCCCTACAGGCCTCTCTGTTTATCAGTCTTTGATATTTTCTATGACAAGAATTTACTTCTTCCACATTATGAACACTAGCAACACCTCTGGTTTTGTAACTGAGCTAGAAGACTAGACCTGTGACACAAAACAGCTACTTAACACCATTATTTAACTCTAGGTTTGTTACTGAATCTGTCTGATAGAAGAGGGTAAACTCGTTTTACCGAATATTCAGTGAAGTCTGCCGCACCTCAGTCTCACATGAGGAGTGAGAGAAGAGGTTTAGCATAGTCATGTAAGCCCACCTTAGTGGCATGCTTTGCCCATGTGCCATATATGGAGGCTGCAGGACCTTGAAATATCTCATAAGAAAAGTAAATAGTCTAAAGATTCACTTATCCTTCTTTGTGAACGACTATGTCAGAAACAATTCTTGAAGACCCTTACCTTTCTTCAGACTACCTGCCACCCCTTCAGAGCCCAAACTGACTCAGTAAGGAACACAAAGGAGATTCTGACCTTCTTTTAGTGCTCTAATGGGGTGAAAGCAGCTACAAAATTGCATTTTGGGTGTTGCTGCCTGCCCTCTTTGAGCAAACAAGTCTAATAACTCATGCTGATGTTATAGATATACAGCAGGCTCTAGAGAAGCCTATCCCTCAGCACTGGAAATCTGCAACTCTACATTTTATATGAGAACACTGCTGCACAGAAAGAAAGAGGTGCATCATCTAAGGCTTAGACTCAGCAAAACCTCATCAAAGCTGGAGTGATGTTGTAATTTGTTGTCTTGAGTCTGTACTTTTGTCCCACTCAACATCTGCTGACGGGAGGAATTGTAAGTTGATGCCCTACCTCCTCAAGTGTAACACCCAAAATTACTTGATTTGTTTGTCATTTGATGAGGGAGGAGGGTAGTGCCAAAAGGAAAAATTTGCTCTACAGCAGCATGTTCAGGGGATATATGTCAATTTCAGTAAACCTTATCCGTATGGAGAGGTCTCTGATCTTCTACCTGCTGGTTTCCAGGCTTCAAGCTCCTAGATCCAAGATTTTTAACTTTTCTTGGAAAAACAGCATCTGCTCCTGACCAGTTGTTTGTCCCACAGTGATATTACATGACATTACCCAGGGAACAAATCAATAAATCCTAACTCACCAAAAGAAGTTGAGGTATTACCTTCATATAAACAAGACTCAACCACAACTCACAGGCAAGAGTGTCTATTCTCCTGGGTACATTTATGTTTCTTTGAATGGAGTCTTTTGTTCTGGGGTACTCTGTGAGTAAGGACTCAGAAAAACAGATAAATCCAGCCTGATGTGGTTGCATGTGGTTAGGGTTTAATATCAGAAATATAGGCCAAGATCCTGCACTCATGTTTTGAATGCTGTTACTGGCATGTCTGATGAAAACTGAAAACAGTCAGCTGTATTTCAAGGCTGTACCACAGGAAAGAAAGTCATGCATAGTTTATCCTTACAATCCAGTGTTACTATTTCCACTTGCATTGGTGTTGCTGTGCCACCAAGTCTTCCAAAATACTATTTTTATCAGAAAGGAATACAGTGATGAAATACATCAGATTAAAAATCAGTATCTGAAACCTACACCAGACTTCATGAAATGAACAGTGTAAAGAAATTTAATAACAACAGTATGTAAAATGAATATCTGGACAGCACTGTTAAATTGCAAGATTTAAAATCCTGTCTATTTGCTTAACTGCTTACTGTAGAAAAAAAGGCAATGGGGCAAAAAATGTCTTGGCCTTGAATTTCTGTGTGTTATAAAAATAATTCTTGTTTCCACCTTTCTTAAAGAAACCTGTGCATTCATATATCCAAGCTCAGAATCAGATACACCTTCAGCGTCTGTTTACAGCAGATATTGTTACAGCATTTGCAAATAGTTAAATGCTCTTCCAATTAGAATATTTCCCATTTAACTTCTTTAGATTAGATTATCTCCCAGGAAACTATCTCAGCAAAGTTGTTGTCCCAATGTTTCCTTCCCCAGCCATCTGCTGTACACCTGTACATGCTGTGTGCATACATACATATACACATACACACACACGTACACACACATGTATGCTTCATTTCAACAGCTTTTCTTCTCCAGTACTTGGCAGACTGTTTGACTGAAAAGAAGTTGCATTTTTATGCAAAAAACAGTGAGATAAGATCATGATTTAGCATCAACTGAATGACTAATACCTCTAATTCCAGAAGTGGGCATGAGAAAGAAAATTTATTCCATACCCAAGGTGTGTGAAATACTAAATCTAAACTGAAATTTAACCACAGAATTTAGATAGTAGTACCAGTCTGGACAAAGGGAATATGAGCCCTCCTGGGATTGCCCGCTAATTTTGACCAGCAAAGCAAGTTTTAGGAAACGATAACCTATTATGCACACTCACTCAGCCTTTAGTCTCTTTCTCTGAATCTTTGAAATTTCATAGTAACACGTAAATGCTCCTTTATTTTATGTGTCTCTTTTCCCTAAGAGGTGAACTGAGAACATCTGATTAACAGAAGTGCTAAATCTCATCTTTCCCTTAGAGTTCATTTTCTGACACATACAAGATTAAATGTTTACATTCCTAAATACAACCTTCATAGTGCATGGGAATGTTTTCCTGCTGCAAATTGAGCATTAATAAGACCCAGCAGAACATTTGCATGTAGAATGCAAGGACAGAAAGGCAATCACATGATCTTCAAAACCAGACAAAAAACAGGAGCTAGAGAGTGGGAATTTAAACCTGCTAGTACTCTTTGAAAATTTGGTCATTTTTTATTCATACAGAACGAAATATTAAAGGTCCATGAAAGTCACCTGGAAATGCCATATATTTCATTGACCACTCTTGTTTTGACACAGGCCATAGCTGAAGGTTGAACTGACAGAAGTTTGGCTCTAATGAAAAAGAAAGGTTTGGAAACAGATATATAACTGTTACTGCACATAAACACTGCACAATGCCAATACACGTGGTATGATTTTTGTCTCCAGCGGACTACTGCATTTTACATATTGTAAAATTTCAAATATTTAATCACAAAATCAACTATTAAACAAGACCCACAGATGTTAATTTTTTCCCCAATTCAATATCTGGTAACAATTCTAGTGAACACAATTGTGCAAATTTAACCTAAACTTCTGGTTTAAACTTCATGGTTAAAGTATGACAACTTCCTATATTAGATGCTGATTTGGAAGAGAGATTAGATATGGAAGAAATTCTTCTTGCAGTAGAAAAGCATGCAAGTTGCTGCATGTAGAGAATGGACTTTGAAAGATGAGTAGAGTTTTCTTCATGTTTTCTTTTCAAATTCAAAAGAACCTAACTAAGAAGTCCATGGAAAATTGGAATTACACCAATGACCTCATGGATGCTCTTACAAATTTTTGTCAGGATTTTTCATTATGTGATCAGAAACATCGTCCGCTTCTCTAATTATTTAGTAAGTAAAGATGTAAAAAAGTGAACACTACTTATTATTCATTGATGCTTCTATAAGCAAAATTATAGCATAGATTTATTCATAAAGAACACATCCACTCAGGATATGTGTTCATTTTATTCCCTCAATAGTTTCACAGGATCAGGTGTCTTTTCTCATAAAAAACCTACCACTCTTCATAAAATGGGAAAAAAATATACTGGTGATGAAACACACACAGAGTTTATAAAGATGAATCACTACACATGCTGGTTAATAATGTCTCAATTTAAAGCAATATAATTCCTGAAAGTTGTGGATCATAAATTGTTTCATTTGAGCAGTATATATATGGATTTGTTGGTATGGCCAGAAGAAAATGAACACATTTTAATATGTGGGCCTAAACATATATGCATACATGCATGCACTATCCAAAAACTAAATCATAGGTAACAGCAATATAAATGTTAATTTATTTCTAATCCTATAGAGAGCTATTTTCTCTAATAGTTATGGAAATGGAAATAAAGTGAGGTCTAAAATGAACATAGTATATTTTTGGTTTTTAAAGATCAAGAATTTCAGCTGAATAGTTTTGGATAAGTTGTCTGACATATTTTGGGCAATACATATTTGAGTCATAAAAAAACCCCGTCCAAAACAGAATATAGTAATACATTAGAGAAAGCCTTATGAATCAAAGTATTGGAGACTTTTTGAGAACTGCAGTAGTAGGATTCATTCCTTTGGACCACAGATTTAGGAATACACGTGTTCTGATCTTTCATATGTGTATACACATGCATTAAAAGTATTCTCCAGTATTCAGCATGCCTGCATTGGCAAGTATTCCATCCAGCATTGACAGAAGAGCTATGGAGAAGTCTCTTAGAACCATATTCTGCAATCTGCAATCTCTGGCTTCAGAAGCATAGGGTTTCCCTCATCTTTCCTATCTATTATGTAAGTTTTATGTTTCTCTAGAGAGATGTTATGAATGCAACTTAATCTATTTCAAATGTTAATATTTGTCTGCATATGCAAATAACTTAAATTTGGGGACTCCTGTTATCTGAACAGGACTGCATTTTAACCTGTGACCTTTACTCAGAACATCGCAGTGTACCTTCCATCCATGGCAGTGCTTAAGCAGAGCTTCATGCTGTCCTGACCCCATAGCCTGAACCTTCCCAAGCCAGCAGTAGTGGAGTCTAATATCTGTGTTCCCTTTGTGTGGAAATACTTCAAAGACACAAATAAATTCCACTAGTTATTTATTAAACACTTTGGAACTGTACTGAACTTCAACAGGTATTGATGTGCAGTCAGCTACAACTTAGTTTGAACTGAAGTTACAGCACCAACTCTAAGCCAACATTTGTAGCAAAATTGCGATGCTCTCTGAAGGCAATGACTTGAGAGGGTGTCTTGCTCTGAACTTTAAAACATACCACACTGCTGTTGTTTCTGGCAATCTGAAATGTACCTTTCTCTTGATTTCCTAGGCTCCCTATTGTGTTGGAAGGTTGGAGGTGGGAGACACAATCAAATATCAGGCAAGAGGGCTTTTTTAAACGTTGTCTATTCTGTACCTATTCCCATGCCTGTTTCAGATTTTGAAGATATAATGTGCTACAATAATCTTGCCTGTCTCAAGCCCATCTAGTTTCTTCAAAATGTAAAAACCATTTTTGAATTTCCCTCCAAATTTTTCCCTTGCCTAAAACATTTTGTAACCCTCAAAAACCTTCTGGTTTCTTTGTCAGGACAGCCACTCCTGAAGGAGATCTGAACCACCTTAACCAGAGGATGGAGATGTATTTGTACTTCCAAGCCAGTACAATCAATTAATTCATAATAACTACTAGAATTAACCATCTTTGCCTTTCTGGCTTCATTATTCAGAAACAAAGCATCAACATCTCTTTCCTGCTATCATTTCTGTTCATCTTTCATATATATATTTTGCTTAATCTTAGGCAGCATTACATCTAAATTTATTTAAGTCATGTCCATATTACTTTTCAGTATTGTGCTTTACCTTGTATGAGCACATCATAAGCAAATAAGATACTTTGCTTGCTGGGTTGCATTTTTGTGAGTAGAAAGAGAGAGTGTTTATTTGGAACAGTGCAAAATTGGGCAGATTCAGCAACATTATGGCTTCTACATTTGCATCTGCCAGTACAGTGGAAGTATGACTATGGAATCCAACAGGTATTTGAAATAGGATTCAAATAATATAGCAAAAGTCACCATTCCTTGTTAGTCATGCCATATTCACCACCCCCAAGTGCAAAGACATTTTTGCATAGGTTGTCAGCAGCCACACTCATAGGCTTGATAATATTAATATAACAGCTGACGTGAAACCTGTGAGGATCATGGCAAAATTAAGATATCTCAGCCCCAAGAAGAGAAACATCTGACAGACAGTTGGAGGAGATACTAAGCCTGTATAATTTCAGCTTTCTTGTTATTTACTTCTGGTTATTTATCCAGTTTCTGTGCTACAAGTTTTACTACAAAATAGAAATGCAAACACACTCTATCCACTAAAATGGACCAGCTGGTACCAATTCACAAATATTCTCATCTAAAAGGCTTCTTTTATATGGAGAAGCTCTAGACATCTATGTTGAACATAAACCTAGTATGATCAAACTCAACCATCCAGTCTTGACCTTCTTCGTAAGTTTTAGTTATTCTTCTAGATATTTGATTTATAACATGTTACTCCACACTTTCTTTAGTTTCCAAAGTCAGGTCCTAAATAAAGACCAAAAAAACACTTCAAACAACTTAATCCTTCCTAGAAAAGTCTGTTAGCATTCAAAGATGACATTACATCAAAAGCAAAGGTTAAACTCCAGAATGCATTCTTTGAATGAAGTAACAAAAGCTCTGTTATATCCTTTGATCACTTGAGCTCACCTGTAGGAAATGTTACACCTTTTTATTAAACTGTTGAATTGTCTTTGCTGTATAAGATGGAGACATTCTTGACAGGATAAAAGTCGTTAACACCTCTGAGGAATGCTCAGCAGAGCCTATAATACCTTCTCATGTCTATGCATGTTAGTACAGCAGCTCTATAGTTTCCTAACAACCTGGACTGTCTTTCCTCTTGATATTTTTGCAACAAATTTACTGAAATGAGTGAAATAATAGCATATTGGCAAAATTCTCCATGACACAGATGTGCACAGTAAAATATTTGATAGCTAGAAATAAACTCCCCTAACAGTAAATTAGCAACTTTATTGAATTACTATCACACATTTGCAAAATAACTCATGAGTTAATTAGTACAAAATAAAAAAAAAACAAAGAAACAAACATCAACTTTGTACTTTTATTAGTGTCTGGCCTGTACATTTACCAAGACCCATTACCATCTATTGTATACACAGCCCATCTTCTATTCACATAACATAGACTCATATTTTCACACAAATAGACACACATAAAAATAAAGGTCAACAATAAAGGTCTTTTAAATTCTTTTATACATTTATTTTCTTTTAGAACTGTAGCCAACTATAAACATACCTTCACTTATAAATAAATGCTTATAAGGGTTTTTGGCAATCCAGACTATTTACTTCTAATATCTTCAGCAATGAACAGCTGAAAGGTATTTTCCCTCAGCCTTTATGGATCCATTTTTTCCCTTTTATACCTTCAGTTCTTACACAAAGCTCATCTTATCATGCTCAAACAAAATTTTTATAAAGGCTAGCATTCCAACATGGATACAGTCTCTCAGACACACAGAGAACTGGGTGTTGATTCTCCTTTTCTTCTCAAGTTGTGCTCTATATATAATATTCCTTACATGTCTCAAAGCTTTTGAATATTTCTAATTCATTTTACACTTCAGGTTCTGAGACACCTTCTGCTGAATAAGCACTCACATTCATGAAAGCTTACTGATAGACCATTGCTACACACATACGAAAAGAACTCTTACATAGCAGTGAATGCTATAAGGCAGCTAAGAAACAGCACAAACAACTATTAAATATAAATGATTGATAGCAAATTTTGAAAAGAACGTGTACCCTTTAAAAAAGGAAGTGCATGTGCTCTCTGCATTGTAGCTGAAGCCTCACACACAAGCTAATGAAGTCACCAAAAACTAAGCTTACATCCTTCTTTTATACTTGACCTATGATTTTCTCAGGGAACTTTTGGCTTACTCATGCTTGTATTCTTGGCCTATTTAGAGATAACTATTCAGTAGAGGCTTATAGTGAGATTCTGGATCTTAATCCTGTTGTCTCGATTAGTCTCTCTAATGATTACACAGTTTGATTGCCTCAAAGGGAGGTGGAGAAGAATGGGGTAGAGGGAAGGGAGCAGTTTGTACAGTCCCCATTAGCTTCTGATTACAGGAAAAACAAGACAGTGTCATGTTGTCTGAGTTCAGTGGGGAGGAGGGCAACGTGCCTTAGAATAATTCTGTACAATCAAGAGATTAGAAGGATTAAATGTAACCAAACCTTTCCTAAAACAGAAGGATGAGCAATATGTTTTTAAATGGTAAACACTGGCTAATTTGCTGACTCATTTGTGAGATGGTCTATTGACATAGAGAGAACACTAGCAAGAATAAAGCAGCTGCCTATGCCTG
>JBCJKH010019207.1:0-17204 GCA_039877255.1 Loriculus beryllinus
CTATGCCTAAGGTACAATGGAACATGTATGCATTCTGACAAGTAGTTGGCAAAATCTACTGCTCTTTGACTTCTGTATATGTTGAAATTAGAAATGAATTTCAGTGGTAGAATATTTTAAATACTTACACAAGAGATTAGCTGTTCTTAGATGCCCTAACACGGGTTAATGTTTCACTAAAATGTATTACTCTTACACAGGTAGTGCTATTCCCGAGGTGCTAAAGACTTTAATCCTTTAAGACAGGATACCCTTAGACTTCTGTCAGTCTTAAACAGTTTATGTTTGTTTTGGTTTGTTTTCTCTTTGCCCTTCCTAGCCAATTAAATGTTCTAGAGACTTGACATACGAAGATTTCTTTGATCCGGTCAATGACGATTTAGTAGCTAATGATGATGATCAGGAAGAGGAAGCGGACAGTGCTATTGAAGAGCAGAATGAAGAAAGCATGTCTGAGTACGTATATGCATTATTTGCAGTTAAGAGCATCCTTGTAATTGTACACTGAAATAAAGCAGAAAATGAAGTGTGATTGCAGGCTTACTTTGGTCATGGTTTGCCATTCTCTGTTACTTGTTGCATGGTCATGATTTGCATTGTCATCTGATTTAAAAAGTAGTTCATTTGCTTATCTTTTGAGTATTATTTCTTGACATTTATTTGAATAAATCATTTAATAGCTGTAACTTCAGTTCTTGAAAGTTATTTTTAATGTATAGAAATTTCCCTAATGTCTCCTACCTTTGTATTTCTTATGTGTGCATTAGTTTAACAGGTAAACTTCTAATGGCTGAAATACCTTCACGTAAAAATTACAGAGGCTTTTCAACCTTTATTTTATATTAAATTCTGATATTACAGGGTTGAGGATATGAATGAAATGATGGAGAATATGAGAAGTAAAGAAGCTTCAAAAAAAGTTACTTTTAATTTGCCAGATGACAGTGAAACAGAAGATATTACTGATATACAGTTAGAGAAGGGCAGTGATCCCAGTGAAATAAAGTCATCTTTTGAGAAGAGACAGGAAAAGGTAATTGTTTCCTTTATTTTGCTAATACTTCAAAACAGTGGCCGATTTTTATTTTTTTCTTATTGATCATGTAGTGTGTTCAGTCTCTGGCAAATATGAAGAGGCTATTCACAAATTAAGGAAAAAAAAGTGGCTTCTCTATATCAGATATAGATGCAACCATATGTTCCCTATCCTCATGTGAGGAGAAATTAAAGTACCTGAAATAACTATTAACTTACTTCCTTCCTGTTTACTTGAGAGCTTTGTGTTTTAAACTTCTTAAGAAATTATGTTTTTCAGATGAGCAAAAAAATAAAAAGTTTAGAAGACGAGTTGTTAGAGGAGAAACCTTGGCAGCTTAAAGGAGAAGTGACTGGACAAAAACGACCTGAAAACAGCCTTTTAGAGGAAACGGTACTTTTTGACCATGCAGTCCGAATGGGTAAGTAGTAAGTAAGGGCTTTCCTGAAAGCGTGTTGCGTACTGTGTTGGGTTTTCTGGAAACCCTCTGACTTTGCTGAAAATATTTGTGGCTCAGGGACTCGGGGGCAGGATAACAAAACACACCTCTTGGTGTGTTTTTGAGGTTGTGTATTTTGTGGTGAAACTAATATTTTTTTGTTCGTTTTTAACTGAACAGAACATTTATTAATTCAGTGGCAGATTTAGTAATTTAGAAGCCTTGCATAATATAATTAGTCTCTTCAAGATAGAGGAAAACATTATTTACTTACTTTGCCTTCAGTTGCCACATTTTTGTGAAGGCTTTACTTTCTGTTGCTTATGCTTTGTAGAACAAAAAAGTATTTCTTGCTGGAGAAACATTAATCTTAAAATTCTTTTCTTTCTCCTCTCAGCACCTGTGATCACAGAAGAAACTACTTTTCAGCTTGAAGATATCATTAAACAGAGAATATTGGATGAGGTTAGTATTTTCCTACTTGTTTCTCCCTATTTTGTTCACAGATTGATTCACAGGGCACATTTGAAGGATGAGTTTGAAGCTCTTAAACTGATAGGTGTTATCTTAATTTCTGCAACTGGTTGTTGTGGTTTTTTTGCTGTATTTCTAAGGAGCTCTGTTTTTACCTGCCTGTTACTTGCTAGGATTTGGTGTGCTTCAAAAAAAAAGTGTGTTTGCAATAAAACTGTAAGGAGTTTATTTGGAATATAAAGTCAGTCTGTAAGTTTTGTCTGTTACCTTAACTGTCATGCTCCGAGCATTCTGAATACTAACCCAAACTCCATTATTTACTTAGTTTTTCTTAAAAGCTACTGATAGAAGATTTGTATCTCACAGCTTGTTGAGGCTTGTTAGTTAAACAGGAAAAAAAAAGAAGGCACATATGGATGAGAGTATTTAAGAACATGACACATTCATTATTTCTTATATAATTTTTACTCCAGTTCACTAAAGGAAAGTACACAAGCTAGAGCTGTCTGTTTGGGTTTTTTCCTGTTCAAATGAAAGTGTGATACAATGTGTTCCTGGGAAGCTGCATGCATACACTAGTTAATATGTCACATAAGCAATGTGAAAAATGTTAAAATAAGCCATAGCACCTGTTATTTGACTGTAGTTGCATAACTTTCTCAGGCATGGGATGATGTAGTACCGAAAGAAAAACCAAAAGAGGATGCTTTTGAATACAAGAAACGTATCACTTTGGATGCTGAAAAGAGTAAACTGAGTCTCGCTGAGATCTATGAGCAAGAATACATGAAACTTCACCAGGTAACGTAAGCAGTGTCTTTCCTTCTGATTTGAAGTTCAGCTTTGTGGAAGCAGTTCAATTTTTCTCTGAGTGTTCACCAATGAAATTGTTCTGAATTGTCTATTGCGTCGTTAGCAGTCTTACTCAAGTAAAATAGCTTTATGAATGACATTGCAGTAATACTGTGTTATTAATGCAGCAAAAGACTGAAGAGGAAGAAAATCCTGAACACAAAGAAATTCAGGAAATGATGGATTCACTCTTTCAGAAGCTGGATGCACTTTGTAACTTCCACTTCACACCCAAACCGGTAAGTATGTAAGTTTCATAAAGTTGGGTTCCCCTGCTTTGAAATGGGATACTTTAAATAAATTTGGGAAATGGAAAGTAAGGTAAACATTGAGTGTTACTGTGGTTGTTCTTATTTCATATTAAATGTGCTGTAATTGCCTCTAAATAAATGCAGATATTTATTACCTTCAGTTAGCTGTAAGCTGCTGTGAGATGGTGTTCTGAGTCCTGAATATGTTTCCTTATTTCTAGCCTGTGCCAGAAGTTAAAATAGTTTCAAACCTTCCAGCTGTAAGTATGGAAGAAGTAGCACCTGTTGCTGTTAGTGATGCTGCTCTCTTAGCACCAGAGGAGATCAAGGTAAATATCAATAAAAATCACCAAAGGATTGGGAGGGGATCTCTGTTGTTGATAGAAAGGTGTACTGGCTGCCAGATCAGTGGGAGGATTCTGCCCCCTTTCAGCCTGGGTTCCTCACCTTGTGGAATGTCCATCTTTGCGTTTTAGTGGTGGTAGGGGTTTCAGTTGGTGGTTGTTGGGGTTTTCTTTGGGGGGATGTATTTTGTTGCAGGGTTTTTTTGTTTGATTTGGTTTTTCATAACTATAAGGAGGGGAAAGAGTTATTTTGTCCACCTTAGGTCGTAATATACCATCAGCTAGGTTGGAAAAGACCTTTAAGATCATCATGGTTTTGTTCTTGACTATTACATGATGGTAATAATTTTTGCACATGTATATAGGTATTTGGAAGGGAAAGCTAAATAACAATAGAGAGAAGCAATTGGCATGTCTTTGATCAATTGTATAACTCACTTTCCAACTTTTGCTAGTTTTTGGCCTTTACCTCAATATGGCATTGCCCTGAGCTGGCTCAGTGGTTGAAATAATGGAAAACTAAGACAGATTTGAGTATTGTGAAGTGAGTCTTTTCTTTTGCATGCTTATGGAGCTGGAGATCTTGCTCTCTGTAGGAAAAGAACAAAGCTGGTGATATAAAAACAGATGCAGAAAAGACTCCTACAGACAAAAAACGAGAACGAAGAAAGAAGAAGCTTCGTAAACGTATGAAGCAAAGAGAAAAGGAGAAACGTCAAAAGCTTCTTGAAAAGATGAAACCAGAACAAGGCACAAAACTTAGCAAAAAGGCTGCTGCAGCAACATTAAAAAGGCTGACAAAAGAAGGCAAAGTCTCTCTGCTCAAGGTAGGGCTCTCTTAAGCAGTCCTGTGTAAGCTGGGGCTTTCCCAGCTAAACTATATTAAAATCCCAAGGATCGATAACGTTTAGTTAGAGAGAGGGAAAAGGAAACTTTGTGCTAAAGAATTATGAAGTTCAGGGTTTCTTTCCCTCCCATCCCTTTTGGCACAACTACATCTTCTAATGTCTCTCCATTACCTCGAAATTCTTTGTAGACAGGTGGTGGTAATCTCATGAGATTTTGTTTTGCATATACAGTATCCATAGTGTATATGTAAACTATACTATAAAACAGTAAAAGTGTGTACCACCTGTGATGCCTTTATAAATTATTCTTTTTTTAATTCTGAAATTTTAAGGTATTAGAAACTAATAGGAAAAATAACTTGATTACTTCTAGAATATTCTTGAATACTTCTAGAAAGTACTTACTTTTCAAAAGGAAAGTGGAACACAAAATGCAGATAACATTGTAGCTTGTTGTGCAAGGATCCATTCCTGCTGCCTGTTCTTAACCTACTGTGCTAACTGTTGATTAGAAAGGGAGCTCTATTTAGATGGCAGGAGTGGTATCAGGATGCAGTGAAAAACATCCTTTGGAAAACAATTATCAGATTAATTTTTTTAAGTTTAATACCATTATATGTGAGTAAGAAGTATATTGATACTGTTTGTAAATGTGGTTTTATAATGAATATATTGTCTGTTGTTAGGATGAAGGTAAAGACAAGGTCTTGAAATCATCCCAGGCCTTCTTCTCTCAACTGCAAGATCAAGTAAAAATGCAGATCAAAGATGCAAGCAAGTTAAAAAAGAAACAGAAGAAGCAGACGGCAACAACCTCTGTTCATAAACTGAAATTGTAATTTACCTTTTTACATATGTTGCAATTTGTATATATTAAAAGGTTTCTACATGAATTATCATTTTTTGAAGAGGTTTTATTCTGTCAATTCTCTAATGTTCTATGAACTTCTACAGTGTGGTAGAGACTTTTCTTTAGGTTTTACTTTTATTTTCTAACAGAAAAGTCTGATTATGTCTTTTTATTCCAAGAACAAAGCTTCTTGCCACAGCCAGACACGTAACCATGTGGAAAACTTGGCTGTAGAGTTTGTTTTGGGGCATAGCTTTTCTGTCTGCTGTTGTAATAGCTCTGTATCTATTGCAGGAATAACTGCATTAATTGAAGAACTCAAGATGTATCAAGGTGCTGTAAATTGGAAATGATCTTTTGAAATTGTGATTACCGAGAGGGAGGACATGGAAACTTTTTAACTCTGCAGTAACTCGAGTAAGCAAATGGTGTCACAAGATGCTTCTCAGGGTGGATATATGTCAGTGTTTGCGCTTCCGGCGCGTGCCCCTCCTTCCCGTTTATAAAAGGAGGTTTTCACCCTTCGTTGTTTGAAGGAAATCTTGGGTTTAGAGAGGGTAAGATGTCGGTGGGTGGGGCTTTGCGGCGGAGGGTTCCCGGGATCCGCGCTCTGCTGCACAGGCCTCCGGGCCGCCATCGGCAATGGATTGGCTGGCCTGGCGGCGGGGCGAGGCGTTGCGGCCTCTCGCGGCCCAGGGCCGCAGTTGCGGTGCGTGAGGGCGGTCCTGGGGCCGGGCGCCCGTGTCCCGGCGGGGAAGGAGAGGCGGGAGGCCGGGAGGCGGCGGCAGCTGCCCTCGGAGCCCCGGGGCCGCGCGTGGAGCCGCAGCGCTTCGCGGAACGGGCCCTGGCCGCGTCGCTCCGCGCGGGAACGTGCTTGTGGGAGCGGCCGGATGGCGCCGGTAAGCAGTGCGCCCGTGAGCGAGCGGCACGGCACCGCTCAGAGGAGTTGAGCGGCCTTGGGTTGAACTCATCTCCGGCTTTCGTGTACATCGGTAAGTGAACACGGTGCTTAGGTAGCGCGAGTGCACGGGGTACTGCCGCCTTTCAGGCTGTGGCCCTGAGGCCAGGCGGTGCTCGTACTGCAGACGTGCTCTTGCTTGTGTGGTGGGGGGGGGGGGGAGAGGGACGGATGCACTGTAGCAGTTTAGGATCGCTGGGCTTGTCCACCTCCAGGGTTTGGCTTCTTCAGTGTTCATCTGCGTTGGATTTGGTACCTCAAAAAATTCTGCATTCCGTTTTGTTTTGTTTTGGTTTTTTGTTGAAGGCACATCAGAGGATTACAGGTGGAGAATGCGAAACCAAGTAAAGGCTTAGAATAAGGAAATATGGCCTGAATGAAGTTGCCTCTGCCTTGTAAAGGCTTTGAAGTTTTGTCATGGCAGAAGCTGGGTCTTCAGGAGTTAAAAGGCCTGGAATAAGTTTGTCACTTGGTAAAAATAAAAGGAAAAGAGGAACAACAAAAAAAGTGGAAGGTAAAGGAACACCATCTATACCTCCAGCATCCTCCTCTATTATTTCCTTTTTTAACAATGCTCCCCCTGCCAAAACTACCTGTTCCATGTGTGGGCAAATGGTGCCAGTGTACAGAATCAATGAGCACATGGATGAAACATGTCAGAGAAATCATGGCAAGACTGGTGGCAGTGATCCAACACTCAGCTCTCTTAAGAATGGGATCCCCCCAGCTGCAAATGTGAACAATAATTCCAGCTTGTACTTTTCAGAAAACCCCTTAAATCTAGAAACAAGTCCTTCCAAAAGCAGTTCATTGAAAGCAGAAGCGAGTACAGCACAACAAGTAAGTCCTTATTTTAGCAATAGTGGTTCACTTCGTAGTGTCAACAGTGAGCCACAGGCTAAAACAGTTAGAATAGTCTCTTTGGGAAGCTTGTCATCTAAACTGTCCAGAAGACGTATCCAGGGAGGAAAACAGATCACATATAAAGAGATCAACTCTTCACCTCCAGCAGTTCACAGTATGTGCAAAAGTGCTGCAGCACACAATGGTGATGATGAGATTTATGCTGGGAATAGTTCTCAGAAAGAAAATCAACTTGCTCAAACAGAGGACCAGGAACAAAATGTATCAAAGGAACCCAAATTACAAGAAATAAGCAAATATAATGGAGAAGACCTTGTGGATATTGTTGAAGTATCCTTACCAACTGCTAACATTAATTGTCAAAGGTTATCTCTTGGTACAGGGAGCACCAAAACAGAAAGAAGGTCTGAAGGTGCAGTGCATCGTCCTGGCAAATTCGAAACACATCTAGCTATTTTTACTTCAGCAGAGCTGCTCAGTAGTTTGGAAGTCAAGACTCAGCCTCATACTCTGCATATTCCTTCTTCCGAGAAGGAAGTGAACTCTGGTACACGAAATTGCTTTAGCAAAGGTGATATACAGGTACTTCCTGTGGAAGTTCGTGAGGACTTTAAGGATGAGATTAATAATACTTTGTCAGAAACTGTGGAAGAGGTAGAATTTCAGAATTCCATTGGGGACATTTTAGACCAGATAAATGACATTTGCTCTTCTGGTCACCCATATTACCTCCAGAATTTTTTAGTGGTGCTGCGAGCAGTCTTGGAGAATGAAGATGATGTCAGACTGTTCAATGAGCAAGATATGAACATTATAACCAAGTTCTGCAAGTTATCAGGTATGGTTTTTTACTGTTCTAATACTATTTTTTAGAATCTTAAGTCAGCTTCCTGCTTCCTTTAAACATGTTTCCAAGGAAAGAAACCCATAGCACAGAAAAAGAATATCAGTTAACACCAAGCTTTTAGTGATTAATACATTATGAGAATTCTACAAAATGGGGTTATGAAGAGGCCTGTGCTGGATACATAGACCTTTGGAAAAAAATAATGTGGCTTTGTGAGCTTTGTTTCAGCACGTTTATAGATATTTTTTGTGCTTGGTGTGGATCTGTGGTTACCCTTATGATTATTATCCAGTGTTTAGAATGCTAGTTATTAATTAACAGGAATTTTCTTGTATGGAGCTTAGTACATAACTCTCCTTAATTTCAGTAGGAGCCAGAATGCTGGAGTTTTAAGCCATCTGTATTTACATAAGAAAGCAAACATATCAATCCTATACTCATAAGTTAACAGTAAAAGCATGGAAAAAGTGATGCAAGGTAAAACTAACCCTATTATGAAAGGAATGATGTTTTTAAAAGGATTAAATTTGAAGCAGTCCTTTCTTCCTGCCCAGTTTGCTCAGAAGTGGAGATGGCCTTTATGTTGGATGTAGGGCACTGCCAATTTTTTAATTACTGGAAACAGTAAATCAAAATAGGGAAAAGCAGAGGTGTCTCCATCAGGAGTGATCTGCAGTGCAGTGTCAGGCTTTGTATGCAAGCTGAGATCTGTCTGAACTCAGGTGTAATGGTCCATGTTTAATGTCACTGCATGCTGCAGCTGGGAGAATTACCAGTGGAACTGAGGTAAAAAACTGAACAAGAAAAAACAATGTAATGTTTTTCTGTTTTTCTGATAATATTTCAGCTTAGAGCAGTCTTGTAATTTCAGTGATGCGCCTGAAACTGTCTTAAGAACTTTGAAAATTTGAAGCATTTGGCTTTTTTTTTTTAATTTTAAAGGTAATGGGCTTCAGAACAGCATGCTTAAGAAGCATTTAATTACTTGTGCCATGCTTTCTTATTCTATTTGTTATTACAGTCCTTTTGCCATAAAGCCATATTCACATGCCTTTACTGGATTGCAGCCCCAGTTTGGTGAGTTTATATGGGCTGAAGAAAGGATGTCCAAGAGTTCAGCCTTTTTCCTGAGTTGTAAAAGCTGGAGACAGACTTGAAAGAAATCATAACCCCACAGAGAAAATGGCAAGCTTATGTGTCTGAATGTAATTCTGTCCGTGAATCCATCCTGGAAAAATTCTGTTGAAAAAAAGGCTGAAGAAGTCTCTTCAGGGACAGGAGAATAATTAAATAGCATGTAAAAAAGTTAACTGCCATTTCTTAGGTATATGTCTCAGTGTCTGTTTTTATTAATTTATTAATTCAGTTTCAGTTAAGAAGCATCAGACACGGGTTAAAAAATTAGAAGTTAATGAGGGATGAAAAAAGTATTCAAAAGGGTGCTGGATGTAGTAACAATAGCTGGGTTATTTTCAGCTAAGATTTAATGAGCTGTTTTGTTGAATTTCAGCATTGTTAGTATTTTAAAAGTATTTTTTAGAGGTAGATTAAGAGAGCACTTCCTGATAAAAACAAATTAATAAGAGGATTTTTTTTCCTTGTTTTCAGTAGATACATTAATAAAATTAAACATATTCTTCAAAAAATAAGAACCTGAATACTAAACAGAGAGGTATTCTGTGAGATAAGAGCTTCTTTTGTTCCTCAACATCAAATAGTTGATTTTTGAATGAGTGGTGAAGAAGTAAATACCTAACTAACATCACAGTATGCAAAGTTTGAAAAGTAAAGTTGTCCTTTCCTAGAAAACAAATTATTTCTTAAAGAGTATGCATGTCCAAGGTACATTTTAGTAATGTTCATTACCTACAAATATGTTGTGATAATTTTCTACCTAAGAAACTTAAAGGTTCTAATGAGCAATAATTGCTTGGAAAAGAAAGTTCTGTTGTTTACCAAGACTGCTCGTAGATTGTAAGCAGATTTAAAATGTGGTTTAGAGGATATCTGCACTGAAGTAATATTTCTAGTTAAAGTAGTGAATATGCATAGTACTGTATTTCAGAATTTAATTTTCCTTTTATCCTTCCCTATTTTGAATGAAATCTGCAGTTGGAGGACAGAAGTTATATGTGAGACTTTTTCAACGCAAGCTGAGCTGGTTAAAGGCGAACAAAATAGAGTATGGAGAGATAAGCATGGATCTGTCACCAATAATTGAAGAACTGGCTGAAGCCAGATTTCTGCAAACAGGTATGGCCAGCATTAATAAATTTGAAAAATATTGCAAATAAAACCTGCTGTTTTGTCATTTTAGAGTTTGATGCATTACTGTGCCTTGAGAATTAGAGAAGTAGAATAAAGGTTTTAGGTAGATGCGTTACCTTAATGATAAAAGCAGTTAGTGCAAATGGGGTAACAGGGAGAGGTAAATAAATCTCAGGGCTATAAGTACAGCAATAGGTCTGACTTGCCCTCACCAGCCTCGTCTCAGACCCTGACTTGCACAGCTTCTGCATGTTGGTCCAGAAGCTCTACTCAACATCCTTCATAACTGCCCTGAGGTATGCTGCAGGAATCCTGTCCCGGGCCTCGTACACCCCTGACCTCCAGCCAGTGCTGCAGGTGTTTGTTTCCAGACTTGTCTTATGTCTGGCTTGTCCCTCAGATTGATCCTGGACCTGACTCATCATTCAGGCTTTTCAGTGGCTGCCAGTGGAATCTGCTGTCATGACCTTTTCTCTGACCATTTATGGTGGAAGTGCACCGGAGTTGGTGAGGACACTGCCAGTGCTATGGTCACTCTTGACTCCTGGCTCATTCCCCCTTGTCCAGCACTTCTGCTCTTGCTGCTCCCTGGCAGCACTTTTTGCAGGTTTTCCTTTTGCTTTGGGCAAAGTTTAATCGTCAGGAGGACAAGTTTTTTCTGATCAGCATTTTATTGTACCTTGGCACAATTCCTTCATGTTTGATTTTGTTTTGAAGTTGCAAAGGGATATTTTTTTCTGATTATTCCTTCACATTGGACCTATGAAGAGAATTAATTTCAAGCTGAACCAACTAGCATCTGTAATACATGTTTGAGTAATCTTTAGTCATGAGATTACTACTAGGTTACGTGAGTTGTTGCTTTAGTGTATGTGTATAGCACATAATGACTATATGTGGGTCATTTTACTTTCAGAATCTGAACTGGAAGACCTGTGTGAAGGGTTGGATTTGCTTTCAGCCCCTGAGCTAAAAACATTGGCAAAAATCTTTCATTTGCCAAACGCAAATGGTCAAAAACAGCAACTTGTGGATGATTTTCTGAGTTTGGCTAAACAGCGTTCAGTCTTCAGCAGGAGTCAGGCTGGGATTGGGACAGTGATTTTGAAAAGGTAACTCTCTGTAGTTAGATTTTGCGGGTGAATGTAAGTTGTGCTTCAAAAGACTCAATCCAGATGCCTTTAAAAGAGACGAATGCATTTAGTAAGTTCATGAATAAAAAAGGACAGCAATAAATTTTGTTTCACAGTGAATCAAACAGAAGGGTAAATGTCAGACTTTTTTTTTAACTATGTCATGTTTTTCAGCTGTGGGCATGTTTATCTCCAAAATTACTCAGCCATACAGAGAAACATCTAGGATGAAATAGGGAAAGTTGTTGACAATTAAAGCAACTATCTGATGTTTGTTTGCTGGGTGAGCTCTTTTAGTAGAATTAGAGGGGAGCAGTAATGATCACTGTGGTTGACCTTGTACATCAGCACAGAGCCTCTTTTTCAGCAGTATTTTTAAAGCAAAAAGCATGTTTGCTTGACAAAGTGTTCTCTCTGTCATGTGAATTTTTTCACTGTGGCTGTCACAGCTGTGTTTATCAGACGTCCTTGACTTCCAGGTCTTCTGGGCTGCAGATTTCAGGTTTAAGGTGTCATTCTGCCCTAATAGGAGTGATTACAGCATTACCATTCTTGGTATTTGGAGTTGCATCTGTAGCTAGAACATCCACAAAAAGTCCAGGAATACAAAGTGAAGTAATAGCCAGCGTACTAGTGCTGGAGTACAAGTCCATCTGGACATACACAGTAGCTTCTCTTATTACCTATCAAAAAGTAGCTGAATAATAGCGCATATAAACAAAGTTTGCTTCTCTAGCAGTTAGCTTGTCTGGTAGGCTGGAGAACCAAGGTCTGAACTGAGGAACTGTGAAATGCTTTCTTTACAAGATGCAGGTTGGGTAGAAGGCTGACAGATTACCAGTATGTGCTGCATTTCCTTCGTCAACATCATTTATCTTTCCTGTGGTATTCTTTTTCAAATGAGAGAGATGTAAAGCTTTGTCAAGTTTTGCATAGCTACATTTATTGGACAGATATTCCCACCTTCAAGTCTATCATGCGATTCTCCACAAAATTCCTTGTATTCAGAGGGGCCTAGTATTGGAAGAACTTTAAAATCATCCCTCCATGAAGAATTACTGTTACGTGAGTCAGCAAGGTTTTCTTATGCCAAAAGAGAGGGCTAATGCTTTAGGAATGTGATATTCTTTGCTGTAGCAGACAGCTGAAATACTGGTTACCCACCGAGATCAGCAAAGATCCTGTTTTAAATCCGTACTGTCCTGTAGACAAGTGACAAACGTTCTCTTGTATGAAAAGGCTGGATTAAGATGTGCTAACGGAGATACCCTAAAATAAGGAATCTCAAATTGTGGTCTGTAAACATTGCCCTAACAGCAAACCACGTTGTTGGTACTACCTGGCATAGCAATAAGAGTGGCTGCACGCACCCAAAGAACAGTTCCAATTTAATTGAGCCTGAATTTTGGCCCTTAAACCTTTTATTACTTAAGATGCATTTCTTTGGCTTTTCACTAGAGGTTCCATATACTAAATACTTTCTCAAGCTGCTGCTGTCAAGGAAAATCAAGTTTACACATTAACTGGCTCAAACCCAATATTGCTCTTATACTTCATTCAGTATATTTGAATTTTTATAAGTGATGGTAAAGAACAATTTGCTGTAATGATTTTAATTGTCCTTCCAGGGTGAAGCACCTGGCTGGAAAATCTGTCAGGGTCTGTAAAGGCCCTCGAGATGTCTTTTCTCGAATTCTGCTGCTATTTTCACTGTCTGAGTCAATGGAGGATGAAGAAGCTGGTAGTGCTGGTCAAGGACAGCTCTTCACAGTCCTTATGGTAAACATGGGGCGTATGGTATTCCCCAGTTACACTGTAAATAGGAAAACACAGGTCTTCCAGGACAGAGAAGATCTTATCAGGTAGGGGGAACTTTGGAAGTTTGGAAAACTGTTTATTTCTAGAAAAGCTTTACCACAGTATTTCTGTAGGCAAATAAGGATTTGTCATGCAGAACCCCAGATGTAAATAGGTAGAAGTGCACTTCTGCAAATATTTTAAATGCAATTTTGTACCCAGGTAGGACTCGCAGTTCGCAGAGGATTACCTTTCGAACCAAAATAGCATATTTATTTGCTTTGTGATCATCTGCTGATAAAAGTTGTTTCTTCATTTGTTGTGATGATTATCAGAATGGACCAAACAAAAATTATACATTCTCTAGTTTATAAGTAATTTGAAACGTGATGTACGTGGCTGGTGTAAACCCTGGTGATCCTATGAGACTAAGAATACTGGCTGCATGATTCAGTGTCTTTGGAGACTGAAAGGGTGTTTTTAAAAGATACTGTGTGGAGGAATTGATTTCTTCTTTTAACTATAAATGGTTTTTTGGAGCCTATTACAATTACTGTTTTTTCCCTTTAGGTATGCAACTGCTGCTCATCTGTCAAATGATATAACCACCGCAATGGTAAACGGGAACTGGGAAGAAGCTAATCATTTGTATAGGTGTGCGAAAGAAACCTGGAACGAGCTGAAAAATCACCCTTCTTTGAGGTACTAAATTGGAAACTAGTGTTTATGTGAAATTATTAAATGTATTTTCTTTTGGTACTTTTGAGAGAGGCTCATAGACTTGTGATATTATTTAAGCCTGATAAATTTAGAAGCTTTAATGTTCGTGAAATCTTTGAACTTCCTTGTTATTTGTTTAGCTTTTTAAGTGATGATATGAAAAGGCTTTCTTCATAAAGCCTTGGGAATGAATTGGTAGGCATGGGTAAAGCACTAAAGCATTTCTGTTCTATGTGCCAGTGCAGGAGAACAAGAGCCTTATTTTTCCCTTGTCATAGTTTCTTTTTTGGCTTTTAGACAAATAGAATAGAATAGCAATAATCAGAATTTAAAATTCACTGTGAATAAAAGGATGTTGCAGATGAGATGGAAAAGCATACTGGGTTATTCATCTCTTCAGACTTCCAAGTGTGTGTCATTCAGGAAATGTTACTAAAGATCTGAGAACTGAAATAATGTGTATTGTTTTCAAATGTTCTTCAACAGTTTTCCTGTCAATTATTTTGTTTTCTGGTTTAATGATACACTAAGAGAGTATATTTTAGTATGATACACTTTGGCATTATATTAATTTTCATGGAAACCGATTTAAAATAATATTCATGGAAGGTCATTTGGAGGCCTGTTCCATTTCACACTAAAGACACTGGAAAACCCTATTTTGATTTCAGTAAGATATTCAAAAGACTGTCTTGAAATGTAGAAGTGCCTACCCAAAAGATGTTAGTCTTCGTTTTTTGCAGAAAATTTCTGTTGTAGCCTTTTTCTTTTGTTCAGTTGTGTTTCTGAGGTTAGCCATCTGACTTACGAGGATAGTTGGCAGTAACAGAACAGAGTGTAATAAATTATTGTTTGATGTAGAACTTACTGATAATTCCACTGCTGTTGAAACCAAAATAAGTGAGCAAATGCTCACCTGCTACCTTAGCTGAACTATTTTCTTACCTTTGGGTTCTTGACATGGCAGCTGGGATACTTGTTGCAGTTCAGTTGTAGTATATAAAGCATTTAATTCTTGTAAGTCCTTTAGATATAAGCATCCTTAGTAAGATAGTTTTAAGAGTTTAAATTGCCATCATTAAATTGATCTGAGCTGCTCTTATCTTTCAGCTGTCACAGAGTTTTACCCGAGTACTTGAGACACTTCACAGTTGGCTGGGTGTATACAAAAATCCTTTCTCAAGGTGTTGAAATTTTGCAGAGACTTCACATGTATAAGGTAAAGTGGTGAACTGAATAAGAATATCTGTTTTATGTAGCACTGTTCAGCTGTTTATATTGATGATGTACCAGCATTGTACCAGCTACTAGGAATTAAAAATAACTTGTTACACCTGAAACCAGGACTTGTTCCCCCTGCAAAGGCAACAATTAATATTCAGGTCTTTCTGATATACAGTAAAAAATATGGAAAGGACAAAAAGATTGTCTTTTTGGCAGCTAACCTTTAAGTTTACATAAAAATACTCTAGTTTTTAAGATATATCCATGCACCTGAATACAGTGGGTGCTGAAGTAAAAATGGGGTTTGAATTGTGCAGAGATAATTTCTTATAGTATCCAGTAATTAGAAGGGAGAGTGGCAAGCTAATTATGTAATGAAACTGCAACTTGGTTTTCTACCTCCATTAATAGAGATACAATCTTGTTGCTGCAGGAAGCGGTGGAGGAGCTGCAGACTCTTCTGTCTCAGGATGTGTATTGCACTGACAGCAGAGGGCGATGGTGGGATCGCCTAGCTCTGAATTTACATCAGCACTTGAAAAACACTAAGAAGGTACCTTCGCAACTGCATGCTACTGTAAAGCTGGACACACTGCAGTCATTGTCTGAAACAGTTTTAAAAATACTTTGTGTGAGAAGAACAGAAGGGTAAGCTCTCCTAAAGATGCAGGTACTGGTAGGAATTCCAAGGTCAGGCAACCAGTTTCTCCTAAGAAGTTGAATATTGAGTTTACCCTCATCCTTGATTGACCTGTGCAGAAGTACGCTGGGGAACTGGGATTAAAATGCTTGTATTTTGTTTTGCATTTTAATTCTCTACATCTGTTAAGAGAAAATAATATCATAAGCTGTTAAGTGTCTGCAGTTGTCTCTTCTGCATCTCATACTCCCTTGTCAAGCTTTTTTCCAATTCTGGAATTAGAAGTTGTACAAAGGAAGAGTTAGTTCCTTATATATAAATTGGGACAAAGTGCTTTCCTCAAGTCACAGAGAGTATGTCAGAACCGTGATTTGAATTAATTTTTGGAGTCCATATTTAATCCCAGATTTTCTTCAGTGCAGTAGTGTATTGGTCTAAAATTTGTTCCGTATGTACATACCCAACTGAACTGGTCCTTCTAATTCCATATTCTATGCTGTTAAGGAACTGGCTTAAAAATATTAAACTGATTTACCTTAGAACCTACTCTCTTTTTCTGGTCACTTATGTAGAATTTACATTTCGTTAATCTTACATTGATCAGTACAAGTGGATAGTAATTCCTTTTTTACTGTACCAGTGCAAATGTGAATCCAGAAGCCCGCTATTGCAAAATGTTAGTTACTAGTTAGAAATTCCTACATAAAAAAGGGGGCACTATCTTATATGTTGTTTTTTGCTTTCACATTTTTGTGCTTCTTAAATCAGTTTTGTCTTTCGGGCTTAGTAAGGACAGATAGATGTGCATAGGTCTTAAATTATTGCTTGTTACGTTGCCCTTTGCTAGGCCATTGACTGCATCAGAAATGGGCTGTCAGACCCATTTGTACGTACTGGGCATCGGCTGTCTCTCTACCAGCGGGGCCTAAGAATCAGAGACTCACCAAGCTGCAAGCAGTTCAGTTGCCTGCTCCATGATCTGCCAGCCATACCTGTGCAGGATGTGACACACGTAAGTGCAGTTGCTGGTGGTTTCTAAGAAATAACAATTCATGAGGTCTTTTTTTCTCCTGACAATAAAAAATAATCTGAGAGACTGTTGTTATGTGCTATGTACCAGTCTCTGACTTATTTGTGCCACAGGAAAATGAATGCAGATGTGTTTCTAAAACAAAAATGTCTTGTAAACAAATAGTTGTACTTCATTAATAAATGGTCAGCTTCTTAGCTGCAGTTAGTCAGCTGTACAGTGATGTAATTTGCATTGCTTTACTGAATATGTGTTATGAAGCTGATCAGCTCTAAACTCTACTAATTTACCAGCAACACTCAGAACCTTTCTGTTTGAAGAGTCTGATCAAATCAGTGCACTGCCTATGGTGTCTTCAGGCCAAGGGTTCTGTGTGTTTTAGAAAAAGTAATAGTAACCTGAGCATGTTGTCACCAGGAGTTTAATGGCTCAAAAAATGCAAGGTTTTTTAGTAACATTTGGGAGTTGTGCACTCTAAATATATCCTCTGCAAATATTGCAGGATTGTGCACCTGCATCATATTGGAATGGGGTTTTTTGAACTCACTGTTTTCCCTACTGTTGCAAAGATAATTGTCTCTGGGCAAAGTCAGAGCAGAGTCTCACTGTCTTGGCCTTGTCATCACATA
>JBCJKH010019212.1:0-24776 GCA_039877255.1 Loriculus beryllinus
CAATGTTTTCTATTACTCCTAAAATAATAATTTCAGCAACCTATCACTCAGTGTCTAACTGGACCTGATTTAAGTGGCATATTTAGATATAGTTAAGCTTTTTCTGGCCTCAAAATCACTTCTATGCATGAAAGAAAAATTATTCCAAAATAATGGTAGTAAAATTAAACATATGGCAATAGTAGTATAATTATATCAGTATATAGTTATCAAAAATTAACTGGAATACATTCCAGTGCTAAGGCAGAGCAACTTTTGCAAAATGAAAGCAGTTAAATTGGGGTCCAATATTATACCAATTTAACTGCTTTTTCTAAGACAAGGTTAAAAAAAAGGCTGTGTGTGAGCAAGTTTTGGTTTTTGTCATATAATCAATTCCTATTTGTATTTGGTCATAATGATGTTGCCTTTCCCCAAATATTTGCTAAAGATTCCGTTTTCCCTGGGTACTTTGGCTGGTATATGGTCTGTGAATTTAAATTAGATCTGTTTCTTCAAGGAACATTTGAGACAGCTCTTAAGAAAACCACTTTCACAGAAGTGGCCAATACTATTGCCTTATGTTATCACAATGGATGGAACCATGAGATTTATAAATAAAATATTGTCTTCTTTTGAAAGAGAAAACTATTTATAAACACTGTGGGATAGTTTGTTGATCCTAGACTCAGTAAATCTTTATAAGTCTGTATTGCAGTCCAAATTTGAACCAATCAATACCTCCTACTGCTATTTAAAGGTCTGCCTGCTTCTCTGAGCAGCGAGTGAAGGAGAAAGAGATCAGGTAATTGCAGGAACTATGTAAGGGGAGGTTAGAAAATGAGATCAGAGGAGCTGACTTTTAACTCATCTGCAGGCAATATCAATGCACTTCCTGCTGCAGGCTTGGCAAATGATGGGAAGAAAGGAATTTGCAATGCTTTTGTTGACCAGCACTGATCTGCAGATCCAAAGCAATGCTGGATGAGGTGAGCTGACAAGGTCACCTTGGGCCAAGTTTACTGTGATTTGCCAGGGCATGGAAGCAAGGCAGAAGGGAAATCTTCCTTTCCTAGTTTCTTGCTACAGGGAGAAGAGAAAGCCAGCCAAGCTGAGACACAGCACAGCTTTACACAGCCCTGGTTTGAAAGTGATGGTTCCTAAAAGGCTCTGTTACTAAAGATGGTGTGACAGTGCAAATGAAAACATTAACAAAGAAAAATCAGTGAGTTTCAAAGGGGCTTTAGCCATGGACCTATTATAACAATAAATACGTTTAAATAAAAAAACCCACAACATCACTTACCTCTGCCTGTGAGATATTTGTTCTTTTCTCATCTTTTTCTAGTGGAAGAAAAGACACGAAAAGAGAAAAGTTAGTACAAAAATGTTTCTCAACACTTAGCCTTGGGACTCTGCCCTGAACCCTACAGAACTATTGTAAATAATAAAATACTCTTTTGATTTACAGCTTTTCCTTCTGTTTTGTCTCTCAGAAATCCAGAGATTTAACCTGAGTTAAATGCTAACCAGAGTCCCTGATTAGCATTTAGACATAAGCACTGTGTCTGAAGCACTTAACTCTCATTTTTTGTCTTCGAATTACAGCAAGTGATGGAGTGCCTCTATAAGCAGGTCCTTTGGCCAGGCTATCAGTAGGACTCTCTGCTCACTGGTGGCCATGGGCATATGTTTTGCCCCTGTTTTGTCCAGGGACTGTGCTTTCTTCTATGGTCAGAAAAGATTTGGTTGCCAAATAGTGTGCAAGAAACTTACAATCCTGCCTACTGGACTCAAATAATAATAAGAATTTCATCTCAGTTATTAGCATACCAATACTGGTGGTAAAGAGTGCCTTACAGTAATATGTAAAATTAGCAAACTGAAGCTTAACAAAGACTAATCAATCATCTTAAAAAATTCATGACATTACTGGATTGAATTTTTTTCTGAAACTCTTTACTTTTCTTCTCTTAATTTGCTTTGGACTATAAGCACAGCGTCTCTGAGAACCTGTCTGAACAACAAAGTAACATCGTATGTAACAGATGAGGGTTAAGGATCTTTCTAACCATTGCACTTAACCAGTTTTTGCATAAGATTCACTTATTTTTCTGTTGTCTTGGTGTAGTTAGTGGCCAGTAGTTAGTGGCCAGAAGGTGTCTGTTTTCTGATGATGGTGTCCCAAATACTTGATAAAGATCATGTAAAATCTTTGATGTACACTAGTTTAGAGCTCTAAAAGAAGATGCCTTTAAATGCAGAGACGTCAATCCCTCACTGTACCAGCACCCCTTCTGAAATTTTCCACTTGGAGATACCTCTGTGCAGTTTCCACTGAGGTGTGGCAGATCTGTAAATGTAGGTCTGAGGGAAAAATTAGGTCTAGACAATATAATTTTATCTAACTTGTTCTCTAGATACTGGCTGCTTGTACTGTGCTGTGTGTGAAGGGATGATTCAGGCCAGACAGATGGATTAAATTTTCTATTGTATTCTTTCCCATTGTATTTGTGCATCTTGCAGACATTAATTGCCTTACTGAATTTTTTCAGTGTATATATTTCCTATTACCTCTATATGAAAGACATTCAAAAGACTCATACTCAAAGATAGAAGTGTAGCTGAAAACAGTGCTGATTACTAAAGCATGGTCCCACAGGTACAGAATTAGACACGACAATCAGGAGGCAAGTTCCTGCCATTGACATTTATATGAACTTTGGTAAGGTGACTAATCTCTTCCTTGACTTCCCTACCTGTAAATAATTATAGCAGTGCCTATTTAAATATAGTAGTATCTATGCACTTTGGGGTACGAAGTTAGGCTTGCTAAATGGGTTATTACTTCTGTTCTTGTAATCTTTCTTATTAGTTGTGTACTGAACAGACATGGACTTCAGTGATTCAATACTGGATTGTTTTTAGCTCAGGATTTAGTTTGGAGGCTGAAATTTGAAAAAGTCAGGAACCTGCAGCAGAGAACAATGAAAAGTGAGTTATGTCCGATTCCTTCCTGAAACTCCAGAATCGCCCAAATGAAAAATATGTTTTGTAAATCCAAGCTGACGCTTATATAATGAACAAAAACTGCAATCAGAAGCCTTGTCAGATTTCAGGTCTTGTTCCTAAGGATGTGCACAACTCCAACCCTTTTGACTTGCACATTTAGTGTCCTTAGTGGGGTGACATTACACCTAACGGAATTGGAAAGCTTCCAGCCTTTCCTTTCATGTAGCATCCCTCATATGACAGAGAACTTTTTGAACAAGAACTGGTGCTATATGAAGTTAGAGAAATCATTCATACCAAAGGGCAAATAGTGCCAGTGAATAGCATCAGACAACATGGAAAATTAAGAATGACTTACAAAATCACACTAAAAACCAGTTTTTCAAATCCAGTAAGGAGAGACTTGAAATAAACCTAGAGGAGCAAAGAGACAAACTTGAAGCAGCAGATGAAAAGTGTTTCAAGTGAATTGTGAGATAAAGTGAAGGGTAGAGCTGGTTGGAGATGCAGTTTGGTTAATAGTGCATTTTGATGTGCATTAATTTTTGAGGGCAGAAAGACCATTGCATGCTCATTTTTGACAGGCATTTTGATGGATAAGACTCAGTGGAGGGTATAGATTTTAAGGAGTGGTGACAAGGGTTGGGAACGAGGGAAGCTGAGATTCCTGAGGCAGAATAGAAAATAAAATATCTTTGTGTAGAGGAGGAAGAAAAGATGAAAGACAAGGGAAACATGGAAAGAAGATAGAAGTGCTTGTGTGTAGCTGAGGTAGTACTGAGAGATAGAGGTAATGATGTTGCAGCAGAAATAAAATGGGAATTTAGTGGTGACAGAGAGCAGAAGTGGAGTGCAGTGTGGGCTGGAGTTCAGTCAAGAGGTCTCTGCCTGAGGAAATACTTAAAGCCATCCTGGTCTAACTGAAAGATTACATTAAAGTTGTGTGAACATTTTTCCTTAGACAAATAGTGTTTTTCCAGTGAAAGCAGTCTAAATACATTAATGAAAGCATATGCAACAAAGTGTCCTTTTGTGAGTCAATACATGTGGGAATTGATGCTCTCACTGCAACAGTTCTGGCATCAAGAGATTCCATGTAGAAAATCTCAGTGACAACAGAATTTACAATGAGAATGGAAGATACAAGGTAAGAAAGAACACCATCAGTCAGGTACTGCAAATCAGGCATGTCCACTTAAAGAAGTTAAGAAAGCAATGCATTTCCTTTTCAGATCCATTGACAGTTACAAGCTGTACTCTTTGGGCATAAATTATTCTTCAGAGGGGTCACAAATAATCAGAAACTAACAATTATCAGACTGTGATACCACTTGATTCACAGGAGAGAATGAAATCCCTGCTATCTCAGGATCCTTTGGTTCCATTTACTAATGTGCAGTCAAGATTCTGCTCACAAAAAAGTCATAATTATACAGAATGAGAAATTTGTTTATCATGTTTATAACCAGGTAATTAAATAAGAATGAATTCAAGTTATCAGCTATTTCTCTCTTACATGAAACAAAACCAAAGCTCTTAGTAGAAAACTTCTCCTTACAGGTTTGCTGTCTTTTGGGGGCCAGGAGGGAAGTAGACTTTAGTGGTGCTCTATTTTCGTCCCCCACAGACCATAACATTGCTCACAGAACACAATACAGCTGTATTATATTCTAAATCTCAACACACTTTTTTCCACTGTAATTTATTCTTGGCTGCTCTAGTTAGCTAACAGGAATCTAATTACTGAAGTAATTTCTTGACAGTTCTGTGTTTTTCTTTTGAAGTGGTATAATAGAAATGATATGAAGAGCTGAGAACAGATTTGTATATAACCAAGTAACTGGAAAGTTGAGGAATGTAAAATGTAATGTTTAGAGGTTTTTTACACCTGTGCTGAGGAAAAAGCAGTTGAGGACTTTCACCTGTGTTGTGTGGATAGGGTCTGAGGTTAGCGTGAACATTACCTCATGTAGACTGGAGTAGGACCTGACAAAACAAACAGGGTTTCAGGCTTTAGTCAGTGTCCTCAGGAAGAGAAAACACCCATCTTCATCAATGAATGCTTCAATATAAAGGTTATTTCCATCAGTCCAGATATGTACAGAGACTTTCTGAAATGAAGCCTTATTTCTTTCAGGAGAGGCATTTCTGAAGGTCCAGAGGGTGCACAGAGCCCCTTGCAGCATAGAGATTTAAGCATTAGTCCTTACTCATGACAAAATCTCACCCAGTTGCAGGGAGACCTGCAAGGTTTGACCTGGCTTTGTTGCTGAAATATGGAGGAAACACCAAGGGATTTGTCTCCCAAGTGCTTTTGGTATCAGAGCTCTTCTGAATAATTATTAGCACATCCACTCAGCCAAGCAGATATAATAAGCCTTGCAACCCCAAAGGTGTCATTATATGAGGTCAGAAAGGAACCAAGTGGAAGAAGTCTAGTCATGGCCAGGATGACAACCACTAGATGTTGCTGATGGCTTTTTCTGTGAATCTCTACTGCTGTACAAATGGCATGGCCATGCTGGGGGAAGCCTTGTGGTTGTTTCAGAGTAAGATCAAAATTCATCTGCCTCTTCTCCCACTGGACAATGTTAATGCACTTGTTGCAGTTACACAGGGCAAGAGGTGACCTATTTTAAAAGACTTGGCCTTTGATATCACCCATGGGCAGTGGACTCATCCGGCAAAGGCTTATCTCATCCAGCTAAGTACCCTGCTTTCTTTCCTCTTGGCAAGAGCAAATTAAAGCCTTTTCTGTAGGGTTTCAGTCAGGCACTGGAGGAACAGGACAGGTCAGAGAGGCCGGCTTTTACACAAAGGGAACTCAGTAAGAGGGTGGTATAATTGCTGGAGAAAGCTTGTAGAGAGTCTGGAATTTTCCTTGGGAAAACAAAGGTAGGAAGTTTCAGATAAAAAATCACGGGGGGCTGATAGGGCTTTGGATGTGGCTAGTTTTTGTCATAGTGTCTAAATTTTCACTTAAAAATAACAAATAGAGTACTCTTAAATTGCTCAGGTAGTGGAAATAACTCATGAGCTGCATACCTAGAACAGCTTTTAGTTAAAGAATGATTTTGATTTAAACAAGAATGGTTTGAATCTGAAACAAATGAGAGAGACTTTAAGAACACAATGTCACTGTTAGTCTGGAGCTTTTTCATAATCCTGCCCACCCCTGTATGAACAGTGTCACAGGAGACAGCAAAGTAGATGCATTTAGCGAGCTAGAGAGAGGGAGAAATCAGAGGGTGCTGTTGGTACGGAATAGTTCAGCCAGTTTCATTTCATTAACTCTCCAATACTATGCCCATGACCAAAGATTTCTCTCTCAAAAAATGTGAAAGAAATTAACCAGTTGCTGACTTTGGATCAGCATGCTCAATGGTGGCACATTTGGAAAAGGAAAACCATTTTCCTGGCTCCACTTAACCATCTCCTGTGATGAAGAGGAGGGTGGCTCTCTCCTCCTGCTGCAGTGTTGAGGGATGCTTGTGTGCTTGGGCAGCAGGTGGCATAGCTCGGCTCCCAGACTTGCTGTGTGATAATTGTGCACCAAGGCAGATCACCTGTTTCAAAAATTTACATTTAAATAGCACAGACCCACACAGTTTAAGGAATTAAGAAAAGAAACGGATTATTTTCCAAATTTTCTGAAAATTTGGTTTCAGCTATTTCACATTTTGATTTCTTTGTCAGTAAATTAAGGATATTTTTTAAACTACCAGCTTGCCTTACTGACCTTTGACCATCACCATTTGTATTTGCCATTGGTATTTGTAAAACAAGCTCATTGAAATCTGATTTAGGAATTGACTGGCATAATGTTATTTGGTTTTCTCTGCTACCAAAACTACTTTTCTTTTCCTCCAGAAAAGTAATATTGAACAATATTTAATACTTTGGTTTTGCCAGAGTTCTAAGCACGCATTGGCAGATCAGCTAGCTTTGCATTGCTTTCTGCTAAACCACTGACATAAGAAAAGAAGTCCAAAAAGGCAAACATAAAAAATGCTTCTGTAGTTAATTGCTTCAGTTTTGCTTACTGGTTTGTATTTTCCTGTATCTATCAATGCAAACTTGACTGTGGGTATAGATGTAATTACATTTCACTACAGAAGAAATATCCTGGTAATTCCTCCTGGTGTGAGTATATGTTTCTGAAAATCTTCACATTGCAAAAGCACCTCATTAAACTCCAGTATCCTGGCTACTGCGATAAACGCAGCTGGAAGGTCTACTCGCCTGCTCAGTCAGGTGCTGAGAAGAGAGTGCATACACAGTGGTTCTGCTGCATCTCACACACTATTCAGCATCTAAATTACTGTCTGGGCCCTTTAGGGAACACTAATAATAAGATTTGTATAAGAACTATTAATAATAACATAGGGAAAGAGGAATTTGATATATACACAAGCATTTGCATGCATGTTCTGTTAGGTGTTTGCAGTTAAGGTATGTAGTATGGGGAAGGCCCATGTTACCCTGACAGCACCATCACCAAGAAGCCTCTTGGTCTCAGAGATCATAGGGTAGCTTTTCCCAGCTAGCTCCTGACTGTAACCAGCCCTTCGTAGCTGATTAAATGCCAGTTGATAAAATGCCACAGGCCAGATGAATCAGCTGCTTGGACATCTACAACTTTCTTTCTAGGTAAATGAACCCATCTATATTTACATAGCTCTGTATTTCCCACCTTCAATATTCAAGCAGCCATTGCTAGCACTGAGATTAGGGGCAGCAATCTCCTTTGTTAGATCAAATCTTTTTAATGGTGCTCAAAGTCAACCTCTAAATGAAAAGAATGATCATCATCTTCCTCCCAGCACGCACAACAGCGTTTGATCCAAACAGCATCTATTTCTCTGAACATTATACAGACAGTACCCAAGGACTCGCTTTCAACTGCACAGCTATAAGAATATGAAATAAAACCACCTTTCATAAAATACACAGATCAAAATATCTTTAAAACATACATTCTGAGACCATAATCTGGTTTGGAAGAAACTGGAGATATTACAGACCTCAAATGTGAATCTAAATGTATTTGTTTATATCATATGAATCTCAGAAGGGAGTTATAGTGCCTGATTCACCGCCTTGTTATTTTAGTTTCATGCCAGACTCATGGAAATCAGTCTACTTTCACTGGCATTAAACTAGAATGTAACAGTGATGAATCAGGTCTGCAGCCTTACCACAGTGCAGTCATGAATTACTACAAGCACAAAAAATCATCCTTCTCTTAAGCATTTTGTTTCCAACTTGTCATTCTTCATCCCCATGATGCCTGTTAAATATACAACAAATTCTATATAAGTCCCACAAATCAAATATTGCTTCTCAAAATATACACTGGAAGAGAATCCAAATTTAATTCTTCTTCTCCCTTCTTATTAATAAGCACTGGGTTGTCCTGCCTGACTTCTTGGTGTTACACTTCCACCAAGTAAGATCTCTGTGGTCTTCCAACTGCTGCAAGCTCTGTAAGGCATTTTCTGATACTGTCCTGCCTTTGAATGGCAGAACACAAAACAGGCTTACTGGAAAAAGCTGTCAGGATGAAGAAGCTTCTTCTCCCCTTTACCACAGGAGGTAAAGCCTACCCTGCTCTGTAGGCCTGCTCTACAAGAGGGCCAGGTGAGTGAGGAGCATGGAGCAGACCTTCCTGACAGTAACTCCTTCATCCATCATATGAGGACAATTACAGACTTGGCAGGTCTTCCCTGAGAAAGTAATTAACCACCACAAAAATACACTAGAAATAAATATTGTTTGGGTAACTAATGTAAAGATTGACTTTAAGTCACAATATAAACAGTGGTAGGCTTGAAGTTGCTTTCTTCTAGCTGCTTTATAAGCAGCACAAACTCCTCTTTGCTGAAGGAAATGGAGACAACTTTCAAAGAACTTACTAAGAAAGAAGAGCCAGAAGGAAGTAAGTAAAAGTCTTTTTTCCCTTTGATCTCTCAGATGAGACAATTTCTGGACCCAGTTTAAATCTCTTACTGGATTACCAGGAATGACACTGAGCTAAACTTTTAACGTAATCTGCAGCTGACCAGTGTGGACCCAGCATCAGAGCAGGGAGGAACCTCCGGCAAGACCACAGGGTGTCACTGTGTGCAGAAACTCCAGGTCAGGAACTCCCTCTATATTGCTTAAAACCACCTTTAAAACAACTCCTATCCAAAGAATACCGTTTAGTTAACAGTAAAGTTCTTCTTTCCTTTTTCAGCACAGCAAAGTTAAGCTTAATCACAAACCTGCACTGCCTATTACACTCCGACCCTTCACAAAAAGGAGTTCTGTCAGTGCGCAGCTGGGATGGGTGTTAAGGGGGTCTGAGAAGCGCTCCAGACAAAACGAATGAACTAGTGCTGGGGTTAGTACAGCTGGGAAAGAACACCAGCCACGGCTTAATCTTGCTCATGAACTAAACTAATGACAGTTACATTCATATTCATGGCATCTTTGAAATTACAGGTTAGTTTGCTTACCTAAGTAAAAATAAGTGAGAAAACTGAAGAAAACTGGTGAGATAAGTGATGTGAAACCTAAAATCCTTGGCCTATTGAGAAGGTTGATGGTAATAAACTCAAGTTTCAAAATGTGCAAAGTAAGACTTTAAAGGTACGTGATAACCTATATATGACTCTGTTATGCACACCTATTTAGGAAAAATTCAAATCTCTCTTTCCAATTGAAATATACATAAGAAAATTTCCTTATTCTTGAAGCAAATAGAAGTAAACCAGGTAAAAAAAGACTGATTTTTCTGGCATGAGGCAGAAAAGGAACCTGATAGCAAGCATTTCTGGGTGCCCCAGGTGGTGCTGGAAGGCCAATCAAACTAGAAGAAGACCTTGGAAAAATAGATTTTTCACAGAGGTATGGAACAACGCAAAGGACAAGGACTGAAAGTTGACCTAAAACGCAATGTGGTGTCTTAAAGTTTGTCCAATTGTGCAGGAGAACTCACCTCATTGCAAGGTTACACTGACACAGAATCTACTGTGACACAAAAGCAGACGTCAATAAAGATTATATCTCTTCTGCACGGAGTAAGGGCAATTTCCACATTCATAGGGTAACCTCACTTGGCCTGAAACCTGACAGGGAAAGAAAGGACTCGCAAATAGGAACAAGGAGGTCATAGAACCATAGAATAGTTAGGGTTGGAAAGGACCTTAAGATCATCAAGTTCCAACCCCCCTGCCATAGACAGGGACACCTCACACTAAACCATGCCTCCCAAGGCTTTGTCCAACCTGGACTTGTAAAAGGTGATGATGAAGACAGCTTTTGAGAGGTTAGAGGAGAGCCAGAGCTATTGAGTGACTGTCAGCAAATACTCAGTAAAAGAGATCCAAAAACCAGAAATGTATCTCTGAAATGAATGTGGCCAAGCAAAACATACTGCCAGACTACTAAATGTTTGCAAACAGTGGCTACTGCTTTACCAAATATTTCCAAAGCTTGTAGACAAAACCTTTCCAAGTAGTTTGTAATTACTTTGTCAATAGACTCAGTCAAAACAATGTATCATTTTGTATAAAAGACTTACTGTGTTCATTGAGTATTTTCAAATACAGAAGGAAGCTATGTACCTTGAGAAGACAGTTACCCAGAGCTGCGAATTCATCAGTAATACTGAGTAGTATTAGTAATGTGCTACTTTCCAGCTGCTTGCTTTCTTTGTGTTCAGTCTGTGTTCAAGGGACATATTGAAGAGGTTGAAGATCAAAACACAGCTAAGGCAATGATCATGAAGAAAAAAATCTATAGTTACCAGAAACATAATACTAGCCAATCCTCTGATAAGCATTTAAACCTTTTCCTAATAGCTTCATATGCAGGAATCAATTGTGAAGGAAAATGGCTCAGAATTGACCCACTGACTGCAATCTTTGTACTGGAGTTACGGCTGCAATAGCTATCACTGCAAGTAGCTCCTTTCTCAGTTGTGAGCTGAACCAGTGCTCTAAAATAAATTTATTCTAAAATAAAACCCATAAACAGCAGCCAAAACTAAAGAAGTCAAACATTTCTTAGTATGCTATAGCTCATAAAGCCACTACAAAATTCACCACAGCTGAGCAGTTGTGTATTGCACATTCTGGAAAGTGACATTTGTCAGGGGAGAAGAAAACAAATACAAAACAATGAAACTCTTCCTTAGCCAGTAATTATTATTGCTGCCTTTGCAGTTTCCTTCCTTTTGGAATAATACCTCAAGGATTTCAGTCGGAATGTATTGTAAAGCTAGTCCTGGCCAACTGCTTGTGGCTTGTTTGTGATTAGAATGTGCATGTATTAAAGCTCCTAGCATAAGTGTACAATCTTATGTGTGAATCAAGTGAGCTATTAATAATACTACTTCTTGGGTTTTATAACTCTTTTACAAGAAGAAGATGCAACTACTGGTTTTGTTTGTTTCATTCACGGTTTGGCTTTCTAAGCTTTCAAAGAGTCAGCAAAATGAAGTTCACAATCTCATTCTCACCAATAGCACGACTAGGTGGGATAGCAAAGATAGGGCAATCATTGTTGACTCAAAGTCAGCTGTAATTTCCAAAGGCTTTTTCCAGAATTTCTGCTAACCCCACTAAATACCAGCGACAAAGGAGACCCTGGATGTTGTTTTATACAGCTCCATCTGTATAGTCACAATGAGAAACACCTTGCTGCGATTCTGTGGAATGAGCTGTTCCATACCCTCCTGCGAGATGTGCTGTACACATTAAAGCCTAAGTAAGTCACACACTAGCATCAGCATTTGAGGAGGATTGGAAGCACATTTCTAAACAATTACAGCCTTGCTGTCTACTTACTGTATTTCAAAAACAGACAGTAAAGACATAATGTTGATCTGGATCAAAAATCTTCTGAAACACAATTCTTCAAAAGGAAATTTCTTTTTTCCCTCCTACCCCCAATCACTTCTTAGTTCACCAGCATAATTTCACTTCAAAGAGAAAAGATTATAAGATAGCATTTAGTAATACAAACATGTTGCATTCAGACCAGCTGGGCTTGTAGGTTAAATTCCTCCCTGATTCTGTAGCTGTCCTGCAGATCCTAATATGGATAAGGTGAAGCAAGTGCTGCAGCTACAGGGTGGCTTATCCTGGAGCTGCTACTGCTGCTGGTGATCAAGGAAAGAGCAGGAAAGCCCATCCAGATCTTCTGTGCTTTCTGCCACTGCTTGGGAACAGCCATGGCAAGTCTTCCAAAAGACTTGAGGGAATACTGTCACCACAAGCCACTGAGCAGTGAAAGCTCAGTACTGAAATGTTTGCGTTATGGGATGTCTCGGTACCAGGAGAAGCAGTACTGTAGGATGCAGTAGAGCTCACTGCTTTATTGAACTTTCTATCTGCCTTGCTCAAGCTCATTTTCTGCCCAGTATGACTCTTCTCTGCTTGACTCATCGGAACAAAGAACGTGGCCTCAGGTGAAGAACATGACCTTTAAAATGCACGTTCGTCTACTTAGCACTGCTAACTCTGCAAGTGTGGTTTGGTTCAACAAGGTGAATAATGCCAAGACATTAATTCTCTGTGGTACATCTGCATTCCAGGTATCTCGGCGAAAACATAAGCAAAGAGTGAGCATGTAAGTTTGTGCTTCGTTCTACTATGATATACTTTTGGTGCTCCAGTTTTGAGAAAAATATTAGAAGAGATGATTTTATATACAGACACATGAATACCATTTTGAGGTGGAGAAGGAGAAAACAGAGAAACAGAGCTCCTTCCAATAAACATAGTTGAATTCTACCCTAAAACTGCTTTGGTTTCAGTAAAAAGAGACTTTGCTGGTCCAACAGATCTCATTTCCACCAGCTGGTGACCCAGCTCAGACTCACAGGAGAGCAAAGCTAAGCTCTACACCTCCCCGCATTCTCTGAATTTCTGCAGCCTTGTGTAGTTGGAAAAAAAACCTTCCATGTTTGATAGCTTTGTTTTGTTTAGAATGTCTGCTAGTGTTTAGTCCTAACTCATGAAATTCCTGCTTTCTGTGTATTCTGAAGGGAAGCTTTAACTTTAGTTACTCCATATAAAGAGTTAAATTTTATCTCTGAAAGCTCAATAAACGGGGCTATCTTGATTGATGCTTTAAGTGCAACCCCTTCCCAATATTCTGAACATAATGAGGTTAGTGCTAAGAGCTGAATTCTCTCTCATCTGTCTGCATTATCTATTTATTCCGCACACGTCACCATGGTAAATGAGTGCTGCATTAAGTACTAAATAGTTGAGGTCAGACAAAGCCTGGGTTGGTTTTTTCCCCCCTCACAAAGCCTGAAACATTAATGGATTTTAGTTTATTACCTGAGGTTAAAAAAATAAAAATAAAATATCAGTATTATCACATTATTGAAGTATCTCAAAACAAACTACTTTGACATCCTTACTCAAAACATTTTGTCTTGCATTGTTTAAATGGATTTAATTTCAAGTAGCCTTTAAAATCATTTACTATTTTTGAAAAACACTCAAAATACAAACAGAATATTTGCCACAGGCTAGACTGAACCTATTTTGATCGAAACATTTTTTTTCTTTTAAAATGCTACCAACCCCCTAAATTTTATACTCATGTAGCTGTATTAAATACTGCTTAAGTACTTTGACTAGAAGAAGTAGTTAACTACGCCTATGCATTTAATTTTTTTAAATAGAAAAACCATCTATTTAGAGCAAACTATTTGAAATACATAATGGTCTAGTGTGAAGCATCCCTGCCCATGGCAGGGGTGTTTGGAACTAGATCATTTTAAGGTCCTTTCCAACCCTAATCACTCTATGATTCTGCAGCTATTTGGCACAGTGTACGTCTGTTAGGGTTTGTCTAGCAAAATGTTAAGCCTTATGAAAGCAATGAAGTTAGAACCTGTCCAATTAACTTACCAGGTTAAGTACTTTCGCACACTGCTATTCTCTTACCCATGGCATAACCCTTTGTCATGTTAATATGCACAGAGGTGATAACAGAGGTAAACATTCCCAAATCTTATCAGTCCTGACACTGAATAATCAGGCAGCTGGAGATCTGTAAAATGAAGCCGTATATATTAAAAAATATTTGCAAATAATCTCCTGGGGTGGAAGAAGGCTGTTTTTATGGTGCTTTTGTATAAGGAATGAGGAAACAGATGAAGAGTACAAGGTTCAACTCTAAAAATACCTCCTTCACTTTCAGATAGCTCCATGGACATTGACCCTTCCAACACAAACCCAACAGGAGGCAAGGAGCAAGAGGAACAAGTAATGTCATGGTACACATTAGGAGCTTAGCTGCACTGACAAGTGAAAAAGTACATCAATTCACCTATTGGGGTTTTAAGGCTGAAATGAGGTAAACATATTAATACAATTCCACCCCTAGTGGGAGCAAGAAAAACTTATGGGTTTGGCTTCATGTCCTGTCAGCTGCATCCCTTCTCTGATCTAGGCCACAAATCTGAGTCCTGGTTGTGACTATCCAACCTCTGTCTCCAGTCTGCTTGGCTAGCTCAGGCCTTTCCACATACCAGATCTTTCTCAGGCGGTGTTTGCGTCCTATGCTCCCCTGTCTCACAGAGAGAAGGCAGGCTCCAGCGAACAAGAGGGACTCACCCTTGTTTTGACTGAATTCAGTCACTTCAGCCAACTACACCATAGTCAGAAGAAACAACTAAGCTCATAAGGACTATGTGTTATGTAAAATGTACCTAGCAGTTGCTATTAAACACTGAAAATAAAGGAAGCGTGGATAAATATAAACACAAAAAATGAAGTAAAGTTAATCTTGACCAGACCACACAGAACATCTTTTTGTTTTGACTTTCTCTGAGTAGTTTTGGGACCACTTTCCTCATTACTGACTGACTAAAGAGACATTCCAGACTCTACTTGGATCGCATAACAAATAGTACGCGTTTCCTACTGTTTCACATTATGTGTTTTACATAATGACTAAAAAGTTCCCAGGGAATGTTTCTATTTGTGAGGTAATGTGTTCATGACCTCAGAAAACAGCAAAAATGCATCTGTCTGCTTTGGTGATAACTTTTCAGGTAGGCACAGCAGTGCCTGGTTCATCCCAATCAACCCAAACCTTGTCCTCTGGCTTGTTTCCTTTACTATACTGCAGGGAGCATGACAGCTCTTTTGGCAGGTGGTGACAATGACATAGAAAATCCTCACCCCCTCATGAAAATGGACCATTTTAATGAAATACACTAAGGAAGCTTTTTTTTTCCTTTTTGATCAAATGATTCTGTTTGGAACCTGTGAACTGTCGCTCCTGGGCTGTGTTATAAACAGCTCAAGCACAGTTTCCTGGTGTTTTCCTTCCATTTTTTTTCCTTTTAAAGTCACTGAACTTCTTATTTTCATGGATCACATCATGGAGTCTTTACTCACACTGCATATTTGTGAGGAACTTATGCTATGGGTTGTCCCAGGGACTTCTGTCAACCTGAACTGCAGAATAAACTCAAAGTAGCCCAAATGAAAGAGCATCCAGTCATAGTGTATGTAGGTAATAAAAAGGGATGCAGCTTGCCACTGAACATTTGCAGTCAGACATCAGCATGAAAACAGCAGGATATCTCCAAGGACAGATATTTTCGTCTCTGTTCTGGAATCCCTAATACCAGAGAGTTCTTATGCAATGTTTGTTTTATATATTTTATTGTTTCATAGTGTCATATAGTCCTTTCCAGCACAGGCTGAAAAAACATGAAGGTCCTCGCTGTCCTGACAAACAGTGACAGATCTCTGAGCATTCTGGTGCCATTGATAACATACATTGAGCTGTACCAGTCCTGTGGTGTGAGGGGATGCAAAACTTTTTCACTGCTTACTGCCATAACCCGTCAAACTCACAGACTGACATAAAAACAGACAGCACACTTAAATGGTATCCACAGTATATAGAAAAGCCAACTAGTTTGGCACAAAAAATACAGCTAATGACAGATTTTATTAATGTGCTCTTTTCTGAATGCTCTATTACCACATTAGAAGCCTAAGTTTGCAATTGGAAACAGCTGCTGTTTGGCTTACTCACTTTCTATTTCCCAAACCAAAGTAAGCACTGTGTTCTAACAGAATCTCAAGCTTTTGAAAAACATATCAGTTTTCATGAACTGTGAGACCAAGAGCTCTCTGCTGATTCAAGTTTCAATGAGACTTTTGCCTGAGAAAGTGTAGCAGAACTGCTTTACAATGCCCAGAAACAGCTGCCTCCTACTTAGTAGGTCTTTTTTTGATCCCAGTTTATTTTGTCTTGGGAGGAAAAAAAAAAAAAAGGTGACTATTAGATATAAACCAAACACATTCAATCATCTAGGAGCATAATCTAACAAATATTAGCCACAAACATTAATGTCGGGTAAAGCATGTCACATTTATCCCGAGGGATGAGGTGCTGGTAAAGTTTGCATGATTAGAAAAGCACATCTACGTGTGGTCACTATTGTGCAGGGAAAGTCTAGATCCAATTTAGTATTTATAAAACCCCAAACTCTAATCTACTTTGGGTTGTCACGGGATCACCGCAGGTATAAGGACGGTTTTTCCTCCCACTACCAATCTGGCTGTGCTGTTTGCCACTGCTCAGAGCAAACCTCTAGGCAATTGCAGTAAAGTGAAAGGCATGAATTCTTCTCAGAACAACAGAAAATCAGCTGGGAACAAGACAGAAAAACTGCTAGTGAACAAAGACAAGCTGCAAGCAAGTTTCTTGTCTGGAAACAGGTACAGCTTGCTTATCTTCAAGTTGTTATTTCCAGTCTTCAGAAAACTGAGACATGCTGAGTTGTACTTGGAATACATGTTATATACTGCTTTTGCAGTGACCATATACCCTTGCTGCCTTCAAATGAGATTTGCAAAATGCAAAAAAAGGCAGCAGTTATCAAAACACATTGCTATGTTTCTCCTATTTCCAACCACCAAGTAACATTTACATTACAAGCAAGGAAGCCAAAACAGGCAATTGAACACAAAAGAGAGCTGGAAACAGCAAATACCTAGAAAGTTCAGAAATGCAAAAGTTCATCCTAGTGTTTATGCATATTCTAATACTTCAAGAAGACTGAACACTTCGACACAAGTTGAACAGCCTTTGCCAGCTGAACTGTTTGATCTTGAGTGGCTCTATGACAAAGCCAAACTGGCACTGTTTTCTGATCAAAGCAAGCCCTAATAGCATTAAACCTGAGCAGCCTGATGTGCTTTCCTCTCTCAACCATCACTTCTCTACATTGCCACCAGCTTTTCCTTGAGCTGTTGCAGTATGATATTCTGCTAGCTTAAAGCATGGTCAGACTTTCATTTTAGATTATACAAATTTTAACATCTACTCTGCTATGCTTGATAAGGTGACAGGAGGTTGTCAGTATATTATGGCAGTGCAGAAAAGGTTGCTTTCAGGGTATGGTTACACACAGTTTCTGTTGGTTTCAATGATATTGCAAGAAAAAGAGGAAGCAGGAGAGGTTTAGCAATTTTTGAATTAAGTCCTTGTGCAGCATAGTAGTTAAATGTGTCTTTAAAACTAAGCATATGCTTTTTTCTTTTTTATAAAGGGCAGACATGGAGCAACTTTGGTTATAGCAGGACACAAATGGATTACCCCAGCAACCCATGAAGGCATCCTGCACAGGATGAGATGCTGCTCATTTTTGTAGTTTTGTCCATGAATATTTGTATTTGCTTTCACAGATAGTGAAAGGGTCTTATAACTTCAAATAAAAGTAAAACTGATTAGATATTACAAAGTCAAGTATCAGACGCTCAGGAAAATATAGCTCCATTGATGGCAAGTGAAGCAGAATAGAGTTAATTAACTTCATAACTAGACTTGAGTTTGCTAGTGCTAGCTTCTCTGCTCAGATGTGCCATACAACCCATCAAAGAGCACTTTAGAGAGCACTTCTTACAGAAAGAGTTAAGGGTTTATTCACTTATGCTGCTTCACAAGCTCCTTTTGTCCACTGCAATCACTGTTACTGCTGCAATTCAGATTTCTCTTTTGTGACTTGGACTGCAATTAGATAGGGTACCAACCAGAGTGAACACAAGAAAATGCACCAGTTGATGATACTAGGCTGAATATTAGCTGGTTCAGTCATATTTACCTCCTGTCTTTCAATCATTTAGTGTGGTCTAGCACTGTCTCCTTGGAAGTAAGGAAGTCAAGCAGACTTTTCATACAGTTTTGGAGTAGCAGTCGTGCGTTTAAAACGACTTAGCCTTAGTAGATATTCTATCCTCACTTTACAGCACAATGGACCTGACCTAAATCAGTGAAGACAGATTCCTGTCAAAGTGTAGTAGATGTCAGGGGTAGATGAGAAGACTTAGAAGAAAACAACTATTTTAGGCATTTGTACAGCACAACTCAAACTGACTTTATCGTGAGGTTCTGAAATGTCCGAAGACATTTTACTGCCTTCTGGTTTCCAGATGGGTCTGCATCCAGAACACCAGAATACCACAAAAATGCTGCTTTTTTTCCTGCTGCAATCAGAAGCAGCTGCAACAGAAGATTGTAGAAAAGTCTGATTCTTAGAAAATGCCTGTCTCTGTTTTACAAAATAAAAGTAGTTTATATATTTGAATAAACTTTGCAGGGCATCCAAACATTTAGAATTGCATTAGGACACACATTTCAAACCCTTGCAATGATATCTTTCACTAGCTGTTTGCTCATAATGAGGGAATAGGGAATATTCCAGCACATAAAATACAAGATACAGGATTCTGGTATAGCCCAGCTATAATTTCATAGGTGGCTTTGACAGTATCACTTAAATTTTCTGCTGCTCGGTTTCCCCACTGATCTAGGAAATCACACTGCTAAAGTGATTGGTGGAAGTGTGAAGTCAACACCCTTACTATTATTATTTTATTGACTACAACCATATGCAGTGGTGAATTTCACTTTTTTGGAGGCAAATTGTTATTCAGCATCCCGCTGAATTATATTTAAAATCCAGTAACTGACTAGCATTTTGGCCTTAACCAGCAAGGTTTCAAGAACCCTAGGATTAGTTATACAATGAAAATTGAAAGTATGCAATAATTTTAGAAGCTGTACAGCCTTGCAAGACCAAGACCATAAGGAATTTTGTTCCTGTTTGTGCTTCCGTTGTAGAGCTATTGTCCAATTTGGTTTTGCAGCCCTTGTATTCAGCAGATTTACACGGCCACATGTGCATACTACATGTTCAAAACACTTGTCCATATCAACCATACCATATAGAAAGATGCATGCACATGCTTATGCATAAACTACATGGTGAGGTGCAGGAAAATGAAGGTGCATTTAAAGATTATATTTTTATCTGACTTTTTATAAAATTAATAAACAAGACGAGGTTATAATTTAACCAAAGAATACCTTCATTGCTATTAGTTCCCAGTATCTAGTAAGAGGGGACAATATCTAAATAAATAACTATATATAAGTGAAGGTGACTATTAATTCTTGGGCTTATATGGAAGTTGCTCGATATCTGCAGCAATTCTGACTCATAATAAAAATGATTTATTTAAAGATTTATTATGAACATTGCAGGAAAGGAGATAACAGACATGCACCAATGTTTACAGTAAAATTTCCTGTAAATTAAAAAGAGGTCTTATTCTCTGTTTGGTTTTGATTTGATGCTGTACCAAGTATCAGTTTATAAAAGGAAATATGACAGTACAAAGTGTACAAAGTGAATTGCAAAATAGATCAACAGTCAAGGTGAATTTGCTTTAAATTAAGTCCCAGCAACACAGAGGCTCTAGATCTCATTCAGGTGAGAAAAGTCAGCCTAAGGCAGATCTTTCATGCACCGTTACTGAAGGCTGAACTGCCTGAAATTCAGGCCAGAAAGCTACTCTCCAAACTAGGATTGGTGTTAGCCCCTCAGCAAATGTGTCGGTCACTCTCAGTATTAGAAGAATATAACCTTAGCCATATTCCATGCTTGAACCTCCCTAATCTGTGTGCTGTGCTACAGGGATCTCAACCCCAAGAACAGGGCTCCCTAAAGGCTTTTTTCTGCACACTTCTGAGAAAGTTCAGCTCCTGGAGACCATCAGGACAGCGCAGTCAGTGGAGATCCAAATAGAGCTAAGATGGTTTTATTTTACTGAGGTACCAGTGCACACAGTAATGACCTTAGAGACACACAACTGAGAATAAGCCTGAACTGCTTGTAAAAAAAACCTTTCATGTGGTGAAGAGATAAGGCTGTGAAAAATTGTTGCAGACCACTACAAATAAAAGTTTTGTATAAAGCAGGTAGCATGTTTTAAAGGGACTATATCTTAAGGACTTTTTCCTGTAATTAATTTTTCTGAGCTTTCTTGCTTATAATACTCTCTAAACAGCTTATGAGAGTCTTTCTGGAGTCACATTTATATGACAAAGTATGTTGCAACCTCAAATTGTCCCATCCTACAGCAAATCTTCTGAAGGAGTGTTGGGTGGAGGTAGTGCATTCATGGTTAAAAAGGAATAATGAAACCAGGCATCATACATTTCATCAGAAAACTAGAAAGCAACCTCTTCTGCAGGAGCAATTTCCATAGCTGAATTAGCCCTAGAGCCACTCTGGTATATCTAGAGACTGGAGAAACAGGACTAGAACTTCACAGACCTCCAAAGTATCTGGCCAAGGAAAGAAAACGTTCATGAATGGAAGTGCTGGATCTGGGTCATATTAATTCCCCATGTACATGCAATGAAAGATTTACATGGAGAATAAAATCCTGAAATTATTGACATTATCTGGAGGCCAGCAGTTACATGTCTTTCTGGAGTTTACTCCAAACTGTTCTAAGATCCATTATCTGACATTTAGTGCTATGAAATTAATGCTGGATTTTTAAAATCACGTGGTCACTAAAGCCAATTTGCAGACAAGCCTGTGTATACAGGTTCAATGGTTTAGAAGGTATGTTGGCACTTACCTGGGGGCACATGTTCATTCATGATGACAAGTGATGCTGGTGTAGGCCGCCTTTTTCTTATCTGTAACAGGCATGAAACAAGGAGACTCATTAGGGTGCAGTTATGCACACAAAGCAAAGTAAAAAATCCATTGGGTGTCCTCCTGAGTATAGACCAGGCAAACTCAAAAACCTGAATACTTCAAGAACAGCAGCACATCACTGTCTTACTGGCTGCTTGTCTGGTCTGACAGTGATCTGGGTCATGCTGCTGCTTGTACATGGAAAACAAAGGCATGGGGAAGAGCTTTCCAAAATACCTTTAGGATTTGCAGTCATCTTGAATAAGGGTTTTGGGCATGTATTGCTGACATGTATAGATCATATCTTAAAATATTGCAATTTAGTGTTGATTCAGGAAAATTATTGCAGTAGTTTGTGTGCTTATGTGCACGAATACCTTGTACTGTTACAGCTCTCACAAGTAATCATTAATAATACTGTTTTGTGAGTTCACTTGAGAGTTGATACTGTGTGCCTCCCAATGAATTTATGATATTTCTAAGCTGTGGCCAGAGGTGTTACTATTCTTCTTTATCTAAAGAAAAGCAATACTTGAGACTTTGAAAATAATATTTTCAGAGCACAATACAACTGATCTTTCATACCAATATATAACCCTGATTTGCATGCAATTCTTATTCAGAGTTTATTTAGTTAAGTACTTTTGTTCCATTAACAGTCATTGAACAACATGATATTGGACTACCCTCTTATAATGCATACATTTGCTTTGAAAGCTTTGGATTGCTTTGCTAAAGCATCCAAGCTATTGATATTCCATAGAATTTAAGAGAGGAACCAGGACTATTCAAGCTAGAAACCGTACTGACACAAAACCTCAATGTCAGGGCGTTTGTTCCTTTATAGTTGCTGAGCCAACATCTGTATTTAGCTGGGTTCAAATTTTGCTTTTGGAGGTGCAAGTGGAAAATTACATCATCAGGGTTAATGGATTTATTCCAGTTTAGCATAACTGTAGCTGACAGCAGAATTTACTACTTTAATTTCATCACATATCCGCACTGAAACTGTATAGCACTTGGGACTAAACTCACAACAGAAAAAAAGGACTGTCCATAAATGCAGGGCAGAATTTGGGCCACAGCATTTCAAAAGCCATGGGAATTCTGGGAAATCCTAATCCCATGGTTCTCACGGATTTCAGAAAAATATCAGAACACATCCTGCTTGAATTCACTGCAGGACTGTTACAAAAGGCATGGACATTTTGCAGAAGTACCTATGGACAAATTAAGATCTGCAGCAATTCTCTCCTGCACCCTTCTAGCATTTCTTCATTGAGTGATCACTCAAAACTCATTTTCTAGTAAAGGTGGCTGCCTTTTAAGAGACATGACATCAGAATGTTCAGGAAACCAGATACTTGTCCTAAAGCTCAAATAATTTTATAGCTAATGACACAGAACTGTCAAGGTTATAACATTCCCCTGCTATCATCTAAAAGTAGACTTACCAAAATAGAAACAAATGTTAGAAGGACTTGGACTGAGCGAATATACAAGGTCACCTAATTACAGTTTATCCAGCTTTTCTTATAAAATTCCCTGTGTCCTTCTGTACGCGCATCTACTCATATCTGTACTCAGTAATAGATACTTTTTCCTCCTTAGACATCTGTATTGCTATATATATGTATGTGTAGGTTTTGGAAGCGAGTCAAAAGCTAAAATAGCACACACATAACTTCAACACTGACATAAGCCACATATATTTCTACACCTATATATTTTCATTATGCAAAACCCTGTAACAATGACATAACGAAGATCATATAAAAAAAAATGAGAAATATAGGAGGCAACTGAAGTGATAACTATTGTGCAAAACATAAACTGTATTTTCTCGTGTTAAAATGAATGGTAAATAAGCTGTCTCCTATGCAATATTTCCATTAAGTATCTATTATCAGCTTTGTGTTTTGCTTGATGTAAAAATAATATACTTCAGTTGATTTGTTGAGGATGTGTATTATGTATTAGGGTACAAGTCCAGTTACAGAAAAGGCACAACATATATACTGAAAAAACCTGCCCAATGTAAAGAAGCCTTATTCTGGCTGGAGGACATATCTCCCTCCCTCTTTGGTATATCCAGACATCGCTATAACATCCAGAGCATTTGAACTATAGTTAAGCTAATGTAAGTTAGAAAAGCATTTAGGCCACAAGTATTACCTTGCCCCCCATTCTTACCCCATTCCCTCAAAACAGAGAAAGAAACTCATCTTCCTTACCTGCTCAGCTGCCTCAGGATCTATTTGACTCTGAAACAGTGGCACAGCAAACTGTATTTTTTTAGGGCTGTTGGGCTCCATCGTGATGCTGAGGTGAGTCAGAGAAGGGAAGAGCCTGGAGCTAGAGACTAAGTCTGCACGTCTCCCCAGGCACCCTCCTCACAGCCAGGCTGAGTGCTCCTCAGTAGCAGCTGTGACTCCCAACTTAGCACAGGAATCTGTTTGAGCCGAGCAGCTCCCTTATTCCACATCCACGGAGATGCCGCTGGCTTGGCTATTTTCTTTTTTCCCCCTCTCCCCTCTCTTTTGCAGTCCTTCAGATCCTCTCAGCACAAAGCTGAAAGGAACAATAAGCTAATTGTGTACCAGTTCACTTCTACATATGCCAAGCATTCACTCAGAAGCTAATTGAAAATGCAATACTAGCACTGCATGGCCTGGAGCCCTGGGATTTGAAAAAGAGGATCTCTCCATAGTACATTACTAACTGGCTGCTCAGAAGTGCAATGCAAGCTCCCTCTGAGTATTGCTGATGGGCTCTTAATTATTGATGAACACAAATCAGGAAGTTTTCAGATTTTGGGGGTGGAGGTAGCAGGAGGGGTGGATGCAATAATTCCATCTCTGTTACACTGTGCCAGAACAGCTTTCCTCTTCTCATGTATCATACATTTGCCTTTGCTCTCTCAAATCCCTTCCTGAAACTCTTAAAGGAAGATTTTTGGGAGTGATGCTACACAGATACCTACACTTCCACGAAGCATATCTGGTGTGCTAAGCAGATTTTCACCTTGGGCTGGGGTTTCAGACTTAGACTGATTTCTTCTGGTGGGCTCCATCTCACACGACTTCAGATACTGAGAACATCCATATTCACACCAGCTATCTGGGCTCCCTCGTGCTAGGCACATCAAATGGCATTTCATCCTGTCCTCATTAAGTGGAATATAGTGTTTACTGGAGACGACATTTTTTCCTTATTAACCCTAGAAAAAGTGAAGATACCTCAGACTAGTTACCTCACTTCTAGATGGCTAAAATTCAGAGGGTCAAATCCAACTTCAGGGTACAAAATCTGTGCCTTCTTCCAAGACCACGTAAGGAATTTGGTCAATCATACCAATAGCACCTTTTGGTGAATATAATTGATTTTCACTTTTCATGTCACCTTAATTAAAAAAAAAGTGTATGAAACGATACACAGCAACCACTGACTTCATCTACCTTGTTCCTTAGAGCACCTGACCACTGTCAAGCAGCAGAGCTCCTGTGACGAAGGTGTGCTTGACACCAAAACTGCAACCACTGCAGTTGCCCTCAAGCCAGTCCAAATGACTATGCTGAAAGCTTAGGTGTAGGCTGAAGAGCATTGGACCAATCTCCTGTTACACACTACCACGAGCAGGGAGGAAAGAGAAAATGAGGTACAGCAGGAAACGCAGACTGGCCCAGCAGCTCCAAACAGAGACAGGACATTTCCTCACCAAAGCCAAGCCGCCCTCCCGCAGGCAGATTCGGGGTTA
>JBCJKH010019214.1:0-16546 GCA_039877255.1 Loriculus beryllinus
GTCAGACAAATTAATTTTGCAACATTTAGACTTGAGAGCATATTGTCTTGCCAATTGAGTGCAATTAATTTGTCTGATCATTGAATGCAATGAACTCATGCCAGTTTTATGAAAAAAAATAAACAAACAAAACCACCAAAATAAAGCGCATTAGTTTTTCAATGCATTTTGAATGCTTCTTCTATTTCAGTTTTTATACTCACTATTATTTTTAACAATTATTATTCTTCATTATCATCACCAGGTATCTACTAATATATCACAACTTTTTGATCTCAGATGAAAAGCAGCATAGGAAATATAACAGAAGACATTAAGGTGCAATTAAGGTCTGTTAAATTTGCATGTATTATACAATCAGATTATAAAATCATTCTGGAGTCAGCAAGCCAGATGCTTGAAGTTTAAGAGGTGACAGATTCATAGCCACACAAACCATTCAAATTTCTACCCCTTTGGGAATACACAGAGATAGAAAAATATTTCTTTGCATTATGGATGTTCACTCTACAGCTTTGGAAGCTCCTAGATGTCCACAGGACAAAGTCAGCAGTGTTGGTGGCATTGAAACTGTTCACATGGTGGCAACATCCTTAGCCTTGAATGACTGTGTAATGGGTTTGTGTAGCAAGGTTTTAATATTGATGGTGATACAGGGATGGCTTCTCTGAGAAGCTACCACAGGCTTCATCTATGTGTGACAGAGTGAATACCAGTTGTCTCCAAGATGGACTCATTGCTGACCAAGGCTGAGCACATAACCCCTGGGATAACACAGCTAAGAAGGAGGAAAAGTTACTGCACAACATCAATAGCTGCCAGAGAGATGAGTGACAATGTGAAAGAAACAGTTCTGCTGACACCCAGGTCAATGAAGAAGGAGGGTATTAGGAAAGAAGAAGCGGTGTTAGGGCCAGTGTCATTTAATATTTTTATTGATTATCTGGATGAGGGGATTGAGTGCACACAGTAAATTTGCAGATGACACCAAGCTGGCTGGGAGTGTTGATCTGCTGGAATGTAGGAAGGCTCCTCAGAGGGATCTTTATAGGTAGGACCAATGGGCTGTAGCCAATAGTATGAGGTTCAGCAAGGCAAAATGCTGGGTCCTGCACTTGGGCCTCAACCACCCCATGCAATGCTATAGGCTAGGTAATAGTGGCTGGAAAGCTGATCAGCAGAAAAGGACCTGGGGTTCTTGGTTAACAGCTGCTGAATATGAGCCAGCTTGTGCCCAGGCAGCCAAGAATGCCATCAGCATCCTGTATCAGCAATACAGGCCTGTATCAGCAATAGTGTGGCCAGCAGGGCCAGGGCAGTGATCATCGACCTGTGCTCAGCACTGGTGAGGCTGCATCCTGAATCCTGTGTTCAGTTCTGGGCCCCTCACTACAAGAAAGATATTGAGGTGCTGGAGCGCATCCAGAAAAGAACAACAAAGCTGGTGAAGGGCCCAGAGCACAGCTTTCATAAAGAACAGCTGAGGTAACTGGGATTGTTTAGTCTGGAGAAGGCTCAGGGGGACCTTCTTGCTCTCTACAACTACCTGAATAGACAATGGAGAGAGAAGGTGGCTGGTCTCTTCTTCCAAGCTAGGACAAGAGGTAACAGCCCCAAGCTGCACCACGGGAGGCTTAGGTTGGATATTCACCGAAAGGGTTGTCAGGAGTTGGAACAGGCTTCCCAGGGAAGTGGTGGAATCATGATTCCTGGAGGTGTTCAAAAACCATGTAGATAAGGCTCATGGTTTACTGGTGGGTTCAGCATCGCTGGTGTAAAGGTTGGACTTAATGATCTTAAAGGTCTTTTCCAACCTAGCTGATTCTGCGATTCTATGATTATCTGCACTTACCAGCCATGATATTCTCTTGGCATCTAGTGTTAGCACAACTGAAGAAAAGAGATGCGAGGGAACTCCGGAAGGATATGCTATGACTGTGACCATTTGTGCCACACAAGGAATCTAGGTTGAGAGTTTTCTTTGGCAGAACCCTGACTTTTTTTTATGCATACATTTAAAATTTCCTTTTGCTGGAGGATGGACACAGGATTAATTTGGGGAAGGGGCATAATCTGAGTAAAGAAGGTAATTCAGAAACTGCCTAGATTGTTTAAAAAAAATGAATTAATTGCACATGCAAGTGTTTGATGGGGAGGGTTTAGTGGTTTGGGAACAATGATGTAGACTAGAAAACCAAATGGTATTTTCAATTATATTGTGGAGAAAAGACAGCATTTGGAAGATTGATAATGAGAAAACAGTGGAAGAAAAAAGTAGTGGAGAAAGAGACACAGGGAAAGAAAATAAGCATGAGAATGCGTTAGATACCTGGATCTGTGGGATAATAGAGCCAGGATGCCTGATCCTATCAGTTCCTTTTCCTTTCATGTCTTTGTCAAAATGCAAGCGAGTAAAGTGTTCTTCTCTTATACTTGTTCTTTTACATGTTATAAGCTGTAATGGCAGAGAGAGCTCTGAAGCTGAAACAGGATTTCAAGTCAACCTTGACATTTCCTTATGAGCCCTAATTTGGGAAACCTACCTTTCTTGGTGAGGAGATGTAAACTGGAATGAAGAAAACATTCAGCAAAAGCTATCCTTGCCAACAGAATTCAGCTGAATTTTGGCTTGTATGCCCTGTTGAGTTGAATTCATAACCCTAGCTAGGTGTTTATAGTCCCTGAGAAATATATAGGAGAGTAAGGTGCCAAGGAATTGAATTCATAACAGCCAGCATTGAATGGGATTGAACATCTAAGCCAGGAAGTGGTGAATACTGAAGTGTTTCTGCAATTCACTTTTCTCCTGAGCTTTATGCTCCTCACTGTGCCTGTGAAGCTGAAATTCACAGCCTAAAACTTTCATATAATTTAAGGTGCTGTGTTGTTCTATTGTATAACTAATACACTCTGAAATAAAATGGTATTAGTAGTATCCAATGGTTGTAAACTTATCAGTTTATAGCAGTTTTTTGGTTTGAATGCTCACCTGTGAAATGTATCTTCCAGAGGGAGATCAAACCCTCACCTCCAAGAAAAAATCCCTAGTTAAGGGAGAGAAGTGAGACTTGTAGCAGACCTTGGGCCAGAGCCCAGAATCTACAGCTCCTAGGTCCAATGTCTCTTCTGCAGACTCCTAAAAGCACGCTTCTTGTATGAACTGAGCAAAACTGCCATAGATTTTCTGTTCTTTTTGCATAGTGTCTAGCACCAGTAGGAATGGTGGAACATGTCACGCCTTGTTGTTTCAAGACTGATGGGTCCTGCTCCTGAGCACAGGAAATAGTGGTTTGAGACTTCTTACGTCTGTCCTCAGAATGTTCAATTATCTGTATACCGCTAAGATTTGGTAGATAAAGGCAGTTTTGTCAAAATGCTCTTGCTTTAAAGCTATATTAATGTATTAATATAATTGGTATAATGACAGTGGCAGTATAATGATTTTGTGGTAAAAAGGGGAGAAGGGATTCTAATACCTGTCATATATGTCTTTTCATCAGACTTGCTCTTTGAGAGTAGGGCATAGATGGGAAACTGCTGATAGACCTCAAAATATAAACATGACTCCTTTGTTGGAAATAACATATTGATTGCACTATGGTTAACATAGATACTGTTAACTGAACAACATTATCTGCAAAGGTAGAAAGGAGGTAAGCCTTTTGTGGACATGTATGGTTAACACTAGAGAGATTAGAATTAAAAATCAGTAACATATAGCTTAACAATTTTTTCCTGGCTCTAAGATAGAAACATAACTTTGCTTCACCCTCCAGAAAGGCACAAGACATTTCAAAGTGACCTGAGAAAGTATGTCAGAAAAAGGTGTACCATAATAATGTATTTTAATATAATGGTTGACCTTGGGTCTCTACAGGATGTCTGTGGCACCAGTTCATCACAGCATTTACATGTATGCAGACGAAGTGCTTGATCCACTGCTCAGAGACATCCTTGGAAACATTTCCAAAGGACTTTTGGATCAGGGCTGTCTTAAAAGCGCTGCTGTTTTGTAAGTCAGGCCTTGAAGATATCACTTTGAAAATGACCTGCAGAAGGAAACTTCAGTAATCAGTATATTTGGAACCTTTGGAGCTATTTAACTCCCTGTTATTTCTGCGGATTCTCTTCTTTGGTTATTCACTATTAAGCTGTTGCATACTCACAGTATGCGTCAGCTTGACCACAGAAAAGTTCTGCAAACACAGAAGTTGTTTCACCCCAAATGTTGCTGAAGCTATTTATACTCTTGTTACTTATTTATAGAAGAGTCCATTTGTATCTTAGTGGTAGCATCTTCCCTCTGAACAAGTCTTAATCCACCTGCACTTACAGTGAGCTCAAAGAACTGCCTCAGATGTTGGGTGATTCACTGCAGACTATTATTTTGATAGTGGCATATTTCTTTTGCAAAGACAGATAAAAAAAATATGAACAAAAATTGCATGCTCTGCTGTCCTAGCAAACCACTGTTGAACTTAAGAAGTATGTGAGGCAGAAAGGTTATGTATATTCAAATTGGTAAGCTGCGGCTAAGTTGCTCATCATGCAGTTCTGATTAATTTGCTGGGAGAGCATCAGCTAGGCAGTTTTTGCATCAGAAGAGGAAAAGAATTAAGAAATTGCAGTATCAGATAGAAAAGACTATATAGTGGTCAGCATTCGTGAACTCTTTTCCTCCAGATATGCAGATGTGCAAAATTTTTTTTAGTAGTTTACAATTAACACATTGTTCTGCTTCAAGTATTCTCCAGACCTCTTTCACATACAGCAATCTTTCATTCCCACACATTACTAAGTCATAAGAAATACTAATTAAAAATTTTTTTTTTTTTTTAGTGGAGTACAGCTACGTTAGCTGTGGTTACTGGTTTGATTTCAAATCCAGAAACCACAATAAAGACTGTTTTCCTTACATCAGATGTGGTGATTAATATGTGGTAGACTTGGGCTCCAGATTTTTACAGCTCTGTTAATTGATCATGAGCCAGAGCCCGGGGCTGTATAATTGAATTAGCTGGAAAATTAATGCAGGAAATGGCTTCTAGATTTGATTGGTTTAAAAAAATCTATGAATACACTTATTTAATCCTTTTGAATTAAACTTGGTGCCAAAAAAATTATGTTAACTACAACTGCAATTTCATAACTTCAGGGCAGTATTCTTTTTCTGCCAGTGATGTTTGAACAAAATAGTCATCTCAGACCATCCAGTAAAAGGTCTCTCTGTCACTGGTTAGAGATGCTGGATTGTCCGTGCCTTTGGTCTGGTGCATATAGGCACAGACATTAGATTAACTGTGATCTAGAGACCAACTATCCTTACTTGCAGCTCAACAGTGGACCACTGTGCCTGTTTAAATGCCCTCTGAGGTAAAACAAGTTACATGTGGGTGCAGTTTCATCTTGCACATTGCAGGATGACATGATCAGAGCCTCATTAAACATTAATTGATCTTAGGTATTGTGCCTTTATTGTGAGAAAGTGGGTATGTTCTCTCATGGTATTTTAAAGTTGAATGAAATCTCCAAACAAGGTTAGAAAAATATTATGGTAAAAAGATCCTTGAAAGAAGGGCAAGGAGTAAGCAAATGCTCTCTGATTCTGAGCTCATGCATTCCCATAACTCAGGAATAAATGCAGCCAGTAATTATACTGAAGTCATCATAATTAAAGTCAGTGCAGTAAGTCAGTGTAATGCAAGAGATAGGGGTATGAACTTTAGGCTTAATGAATAGATGAAGATACCAACTGTTTTGATAAAAGGTGTTTTGTTCTTGTTTGGTTTAGCTCTGCAATTAATGTGCACTAGTTTAGGTCACACACTATATTCAGCCTGATCTGTCTTGGGTTTGTCACTTGATACCACATTAAATTATTTACTCAACAAGTTTTATGTTTTCATAGGATCATTTTAGGGCTTCTTTTCCTCACAGATGGGAGGTGATATAAAAGCAAGGGAGAAGGAAAAACCATGATGGACAAATAAAACTGAAACAAGAAATAGCTCTCTCAGGACTTTCTTGCACTTTAATTGCACTTAGATTTGTCAGAGAGAAAGAACCTTAATCAAGGGATATTTAATGGTAATATATGTGGAGTATAAAACATTTTGTTAGGAAAACACAAGGCAAAAGCCCATTACTGAAAGTGCACCAGGCAGCAGTAATAAATAAACCAAGACTGAATGTAATTGGGGTGAAGGGTTATGGTTGTACAATTAAAGTTGTTATGCTAAGGTGATGTCCTAACATTACTAGCACTGCCAAGAGGCAATTCTCTATTCTAACTTTTAAAAGCAAACTATGAAGGAAAGGAAATCTTTCACTGCTTTGTTTCCTTTATTTGGGAGACGCAGAAATGCTAGACCAGAACTGAGTTTGTCTTAGCTTCCTTGCAGTTCTTGTTATTTAGATGGTAAAGCAAAATGAGAAATCACTATGCATTGCATATATCTGCATATCATCCTAATGCATCAGCAGATGATCAAATTAGGAAAAGGAAATCCTGTTTCTCTGGGAATTTAGCTTTGCCATCATAGTGGTAACAATTAGCTAAACAAGGATATACAATAACAGCTTGGTTTTCTTCCACTGGTGATGGCTGAAAAATTGTAACTGGGGCAGATTCTTTTTCTTCTGATATTATGTGCTGCCATTTACAATTTTATGGAAAGCACAACCATTATGTTTAATTAGCATTTACCATGTACTTTGCTCTGTTGCAAATTACTATATGAAATACACAGTTTGAGGGAATCTGTGTCAGCACCTTATCCAAAAGCATATGGTTTTAAGATTATCACCTTGAACACACAAGGGTTTACATGTGAAGGATCCTGTGGTTTTTATTCAGACATAGCTTCTATCCAGCTCTGTGTGAAAATTGCAGTGTCAGCTCTAAAAAGTTTTTTCTGTTATTGGCTGTTTCAGTAATGCCAACACCAGGGGCTTCAAATCAGATTTTTCCATGCCCCACAGAATAGCACGTTGTGCTATCTGTAGAAACATTTCAGGGCTGCCTTTCTTCACAGTGGAAGATTGTATGTAAAATTCCAATGGCAAATAAAGATGAAATACAAACTGTGACAATGGTATTTATTAGGAACATCATCCATGTAGGCTTCCATGAACATGTCCCCTCTGCCTGTTTGAATGTGGTTTCTGGGCAGAAATTGATAACTTTGGATATTGCTGAGGGAAATGCAGGCTGGATCTAACACCCCTGCTCTGCTCACAGGTGGTCAGTGCACGCACAGGGAATCTGATGTTCAAATCTAACATTCTACACAGTACTGGACCATATAATCCATTGTAAAAAGTCCTGGGCAGAATATTTCCAGGACTTCTTGGCAGAAGTAGGGCAACACTACTTTTTCATCCAAATTCTGTATATTTGCTGTGTCTTTCCTTGCGGTTCTCTGCTGTTATAACTACCAGTGAAGATTCTAAATTGGAACTCCTTGGTCTTCAAAGCCCTTGCAGTCTTGAAAAGAAGAAGCCTAATGGGAGTAGGTAATAGCACTGAAGATTAATTTGAGTAAGATTCCAGGTGTACAGTAGTTTGGTGACTTTCGCTTGATCAAAAATTGTGAAATTAGCATTAGAACTTAAATTTCATTCTTATATAGGGTCGTAGTAACTTTTGCATCTTACACAGTTATTAAAAAAAGACAGTGATGAGGCATGGAACTACAGCAGTCTATGAATTTCCTAGGGACACTGGGAAAATTCAGTGAATGTTTCAGTAATGGCTGTTTCAGCACAGAACAAGAAAATAGGGGATCCTGAGGCTTTTTGCCTTTTTCACCAAATAATACCCTTCATAGAACAGATGGGTAGTTCTTCACCTCTGAGGTTACAGTTATTGACATTTCCAGCCCCTTGAAGGCATCACACAGGGACCTGCATGAGAGGCTGTAATATTTTTCCAAAAGGAGTAGTTTTATATCATGTGAAGAAATCTCTGTAGGCAGGTGGAAACCAATGCAACAACAGTTTCCAGCCCCTCATTTGTACCTAACACACACTGTAGAATCCAGAAGACCTGGTGCCTATAAGTAGCTTCAAGCGGGAGTGCGGAATGATGACAGTGAAACTGAAATTCCTTGTCTATTAAAGACGGAACTGAAATTGATCTAGGAACAGTGGTGAGTGCTCCTTCACTTTAGTAGACATGACTGCATTTTAAGCCACTCTCACTGGTGTTCACACAGCTAGTTTCTTCAGTCAGTGGTAGTATCATGGAGGAAGTCTAGTGCTGTAGGCCTGGTAAAGCAGGTGGAAACAAGGCAGTGCATGCATTGAATAAAAGGTAGTTGAAACAGTCATAAGGGTTATTTTGAGTGCCTGATTGTGTGCACTTTATTGCAGTGGGGAGCTAACACACCCCTCCCCCCCCCCCCCAAGCACTACGGTAGGCAAGGTGAAAAAGTGCCCTTCTTCTATCTATCCTAATGGGTTCATCATAACAACTGTGATGAGCCCTCTTCTGTAACTTTTGTACCCTGAGGAGTTAACAGAAGTGTTAATAACATGGATATCAAAAGACTCATCTTAGTGCCTCCTGTCCTGGTCGCTGTTCTTTTCAGGAATATTAGTGACAGCACCACTTAAAAGCACAGCACTTCGGTGATAAAGCTCCTGCTCAATTTGACACGTGAGAATTGTATTTTCTGCATTACTGCAGACAATGGAACCATTAACTCTCTATCAATCACCCAGCTTGCAGCGCAACCTGCTCTCTAACAAGAAGCCCTGGGGCAAAGTTAGAAATAGACATAAGTCAACTTCCTTGACCAGTTGCAATCGTGATCAAAGAATTGTAAACTGTTATTTGGCCTCTGTCCAGGCCTTCCAAAACATGCCAGCTTGCACATGGATACTCAGCTGGGGACGTTCTGTTTTATTAGAAAGCTCTGAGGGATGGATCTAGAGCTAGGTCCATTCTCCTTTCCCAAGCAGTCATTTTAGACGTCTTCAGTAGCTCTGGGCCATTTGAAAAAGCTCCTTCTTTTGTAACAAGATGGGTTTACTTTAAACCATTTTGATTTTCTTTAGCATTGTGAAGCCTGATCTTCTTTGTTGTTACAGTGGCTGTATTGAGGACAGCTCCACAGGCAGTGAATGTGTGGGGGTAAGGGATATGCCAAGAAATAAGGTGCAAGGGCAGAGAATAAATTTACATTGTTGTGAATGTCAGAAAAATTAAACCTAGATAGGCCTTCAGACATAGATTTTTTAAATTATTATTATTATTTCTTTATTTGCAAACTGGTTGGTTTGGTTCCATGAGAGCAGTAAAATATCTGGATTCATAAAGTACTCGTCTCCTTTTTACTGATTCTCTTTCATGGGAAGTGAATGGAAGCTATTTTAATTGTTTTTCTTAGAGCAAATGAGATCACAAGCAGCTGCAATCTCCTTTTATAGTTCTTTGTTACCTGGCATGAAGGGCTAGTGCAAGCTTTTAAAAGTAGGCAATTCTAGCATAAAAGTAGGGTGGTCAAGGTCTGTGATTCTTCAATGATTTCCACTGACAGCTTTATCAAAATCAAACTGCTCACTCTTCTATTATGTAGTGCAAATCCTGAGAGAAGGTAGCAGTGAAATATCTCACTGTTTTCAGCTGAAATGTACTCCATCCCTTATGTAAAGGGATTTGCTCATGTGAAGAAGTATAATTTACACCTTCCTGTGATGGCCTTTGTGATTTAAACCTGGGTAGTAGAAAAAAATCCAGGCATGTTTACTGAAGTTGGCTATAAATAGGCTTAAAAGCAGTGGCTTATCTTAAGGTTAACAATAAGTTGTATTTACAGTGCTAACAAACTAGACCACACAGCTTTGTTTTGATTTTTGCCTGAAGTATAGACCTGTGTGGTCTAGATGGATGGTATCAATTACATTTGAAAGCCTGATAAAATAGAATGCAGATGATTTATGTAGCTGATGGCAACCTCTCTATAAAAAGCACATTATTAGTAAACCTTTGTGTATATATATCCTTCTTATTCTTGTGAATGCTCTTTTCTAATGCATGCATCTTCCTTACTCTCATGAGCTTTTCTTAGTGGTCGAGGACAGTGGATTATGATGATTTTGCTGCAATTTACTGTGAGAAGTAATCAAAGCATGCTCCGCAGATAGCTGATGTATTAATCAGTGTTGCATGCTCATGCACACACAATCGCACACAATTCCACATAATTCTTCTGTCAACTGCTGAAACTGAGAAACTTACAGGCTGAGAAAGTATTTTTATCAAAATAAATGAAAACTATTGCCTAAATCTCTGGTTTTGAAAACAGGACCTTCAGAAGTCTAAACCCCTCAGAATTTCAGGTAATTGTGCATTGTCTTGTCTGTATACTGCTTTAAGACTATGCTACCATAAGTGAATAATTTAGCACTTATGCTAAAATGTATGAGTACTCTAAAATTGTTATTCCCTATGTTTTTACAAAGTTATGTGAAGAATAGGCAAGATATGAAAATTCTTACGACAGAGCATGGTTTCCTCATGCTGCAGAAACTAATTTGAAATTGGTTGGAAGCAAAAATTGAAGCATGAGTGCGAAAAAGGAAGTCATAGGGACATTCATACGTCCACATTAAGTGAGAAACATTCTCTGAAAGTCCACTGTTTGGCAACAAACTCATGGACATATGCATAGGTATTTCTGAATAATAGACACAGTGAAAATGTTCCTAGCATTTTCAATGAGATATAAAATTCTGATTACGTTAAAAAATGTTAGGGAGAAAAAGTTGATTTTTTTGTATTTTAATAGTGTTTATGTTTCTTAAATGCCACCTTGTGACAAATTATGATTTCTAAATTTTGATGTTGAAAAGGTGGAATTACTGAATATAACCCTTTTGAACTTTAAATACATACTTGCAATTGAATTATTTTGGCCCAAATTGGGGTGGGAAGGATGAGAGAAATAAATTATTGTAACTTTTTAAGATTTAGAAATTTCATTTTCTAGGGACGTGTTTTGAACAGTCATTTAGGGACGCAGGAAGCGTGAGTTTCTGGAATGGAAAAGGCTTGTTTAATTTATTGAGGTGGGAATTTACTGTGTATAAGAATCTCATTCGCTGCTGGCATTGCTTAGCAGTTCTGGAGCATCAGGCTGAAAGTCCAGGTGTGAGAACAGTAATGTAATTGTTTCAGAAAACCAAATTTTGGAAGAAAAATTATTACAAGTCCTCCTTGGATTTAATCTCACGAATGTGAACCTTAGGTCAGAGGTCCTGTGTTTAAAGATACCATTGGGCCAAGATATAGAACCCCATCAGTGCTATATATGAGCATTTTAGTACACATATCACTTAAATTTGTGAGGACCTTTCTGCTAAAATGTCCAAGTGCTTTCTCTCAGTGAATTCACTACCACTCATGACAAACTGAGAATCACTGGGGACCCAGAATTCAAGCTTTGGCTGCTGAGGTGATGTGATTCAAGACATTGACAGAGGTCTAAGTATTCGTTGCTCCTCAACTTCATGTGTTCCACAAGGCTTGCAGAGCACAGCCACATCTTACTATTTTAGAAAGAAAGCAAGCATTATTTTCCTTATATTGCAATTAGATTGTTGACATTTTCAGCAGAGCAGGGGTCAAATTTTGTGCAATGTTTCATGTGGTCAGAATGGAAAGATGACTAAATGATTTTATACTTTCCAGTTTCTGGACTGTTCCAGAGGTCGGTGTGGCTTTTCTAATGGATGGCATCCTTTCTTTTTGCTTACAGCAGTTTCCTCCATCCCCTGATATTCTCTCTTCCTCTATGTCCCTCTTTTGAGATCAAACTGCTTTTTTTAGTGCCTCTCCACTGCCAAAGGGAGCTAATGGAAACAGGAAAACTGTAGTTCTTTTCTCTACAGACCAGAGTTGCTCTAGCTAAGTGTAATTTTCATCTTGAGATTTACACCCAGGCTGAGCATAAGACCAACAAAGTTGTGTGTTTGCAGTTTGTATAATGATGAGCTGCTGGAGAAGACCTATAAAGAAACATAAGGTTCCTCATAGCTGAGCATGTCTAGTTACTGCATAAACAAACACAACAGCTTGCAACTGTTTTTTCGCATGCAGACTACAGAGAGTCTGAGAGAGAACTATGTAAGAACCTGGCGCACAGCATATGATGTGCCCATGACTGCTTTCTAAAACTCCTTGTGGATGCATTATGGCAATTACTTTTAACTGCATGACCACAGACAAATGGTTTTGCAAGGACATCACAGTTGTACAAGCAGGAAATGATATAAGAGGGGATGACAGTCCTCTTTTTCATAGTATAGAAGATAATATCCTAGGAGCCAAAAAAGCTTTTTTTACCTATTCAATTCCCACAAGATTCTAGTGTTGCAAGGAAGAGGGAGCAGATACAATTATTTTGATATTTAACAATATCATATTGTTTGACTTTGGAGATGCAGTGTTCTTTCATAATGTAGTTACAGCTCTTACTGTAACTGTTTCAGATGGTATCCCTTGTCCTTGGCTCTCCAAAACCAAAGAGAAATATACAGCTTTTGGTTCTGAATGAGATTACATATTATATTCCCTCCTTTCATCTTCTTCACCAGAGCTTCCAACACACTCCTCAAAGCAAGAGTGAAATCAAGGGATATATAAAAACCCACAAGCAACAATAAAATGACAGCCAACACAAGCTTTTCTTCAAATGATTGTTCTTGTGTAAAAGGATATGAATGATCCTCAAGTGCCCAAATTTCTTGACTACCACAGACTCATCCTTTTGCACGAACATAATTTTTTCCTTTAGCTTGAGCTGTAGATTTTGTTAGACTGGTAGTAGTGATCAAAGCAGTGGTCAACAGGACTCTTAGCAGAGATGCTGAGGCAGCATTTTTCCTTCCAGGTAGTAGAAGGAAATAAACATCTTAAACTCTCTTTCTATACCGTTTTAATATGGGAATAGTAGTGGAAGACCTGTTTTTGCAAGTGGGAAAGCTAATCAAAACTCTGCTTTCTGAAGTATCATCTCCCAGTTTCTCTTACCTGAAAAGCAGTTAAAATGAAGTAGTTTTGACACAACATAAGCTTGTTCTTTGTCAAGAATGTTCCATTATGTAAGCCCTGTTGATTTTTAAAATCTGGAGTTTTCATATACTGAACACAGATGGAGAACAAAAGGAATACAGTGATTGATTTTACCCAGTCATTAAGGAATTTTTGAGATAGCTCATTAATACAAGGTGCACAAACTAAAGATTGCTTTTTAAGGAAGACGTAAACTGATAATCAAATTTTATTAATACACCTTAAGTCTTTATTTAGGTTATAGTGAATCAGCTGCACAATGCAGTCTTTAGGCTTTAAAACTAGGAACAGAAGTAAAAATAGTATTTTCTATATATTAACCTGACATATGCTATTTTTTAAAAGTATTATTTTATAATTAAACTACTAAAGAAGAGACAAAAATCCAATGATTTAGTTGAGTTTAAGGGACACAAAGACATCTGGGCTGTGAGTATATAACAGTGTTAGTGTAAAGTAATGTAACCTAGCATAGCAATGTGACGTAATAGTATGCAGTAATACATAACAACCTGTACAATAACATAAAATTATTATTGTATCTGCCATAAGTGAAGAGGCTCAAGTCTCTGTAAAATAATTAAGTGTATTAAGTAAAATTTTTGTCTGATTTGTGTTCAAATACAGAAATCTCTTTATAGCATAAGAAAATTTGCTTATAACACAATAAATATTTGTGTGCACTTTAAGTATATACACAAATATATCATATGTGCACATATATTTATATATTTACACATTAAATTACTTCTGGAAAGTAATCACATGCCAGTTCTGGCATTATTAGAGTAAAATATCTATTTATGGTTAGAAAACATTCATTTCTGGAACACACACTACTCAAAATACTTCTGTCACAGATGCTTCTAAAAGACTCTAATCTTGTCCTTGATACTTGGGCAATTAAAGACCTCATAAAATCCAAAGGTATACTAGAAATGCAACACAGTCTGGTAAAATACAAATTCAAAGAAACAATAGGATGCAAGTTCCATTTGCTTTAGAAGTATCAAACACCTCGACAAATAGAACTGATCTAAAGTCTATGGAATTCAGTGACATCTAATTGTCATTTAATTAACTTAGATGACTCATTCACCAACCCCCTAATTTACACTAGATCTGTGGACTCCTTTGTTTTTCAACATAGATTCATATACATTAACACCTCCTAAGTCAGTCCTCCTGTAAATTTTCTGTTCTACTGAAAAAGCTATGTTTGATCTGGCTTCCAGGGAAGACATGGAAAAATACAGTTAGCATTTAAGTTTTGGTTTGGAATTCCATGCACGTATTTGGGAGGCCATGAATGTAGCACTAAGTAAATAAACAGATCAAATAAGTTAACATGTTATTAAGTTTTAGAGAAATAAATGGTGTGCTGAGAAGCAATAGAACAAAGATTATGAAAAGCAAACCAGAATCTGTCCATTTAAGATAATATTATTTCAAAGCCAGATTGTTATTTTCAGAGCTGGGTGAAAAAATTTTTAAAATGAGACTGAAAAAAACCCTTTCTGTAGTCATATGTCATTTGAGTGAAATTTTCTTTGGGGAAAATTTAAGGAGATAAGTGGAATAATATGAAAATGTTAAAGTTGTTTTTTGTCTTAAAAATACGTATTGAAATCCACTCTAGGTCATGACTTCTGTGTCAAAAACTATACTTGATGATTCATTTCAGATCAGAATGAAAGCAAAATTTGAAATAAATGAATGTCCCATGAAATGGAATTCTACTTGTAGTCTAAATCTGCCTGTATTTACGTAAGCTAGAACTTCGTCTTCAGGCAAACTGTAAGGCAGGGAGCACTCTCTGATGCACTAACCTCTCTCTCGACATTTTAAATTAGAGAACAAAATTTTGGTTTGGTAGTATATTGTTGTTTAGTTGTGAAGTGGGAAAACATTTATAAGGTGGTATCTGAATGGCTTTACTGGCTGTGACTATTTTAGGGAATGTGATTCTTGCTAATGCTGCCTTATACACTGGAAAGCCACATTACAATTTTCCTGTGGTGGAATAACTTTTTTATATAAATAGCAGTGGATACTCTGGAAATACTACTGTTTAGTGCTTGAACTAAAATTACTTTCTGGACATTAGCAATGCTTCCATGAGGTATTGCAGAGCATGTTCTCTGAGAAAATGACAAAAAAATAAATGAATATTATGACAATTTATGCTGTATATATGAAAGAAAATGTTTTTCTTCATTGGTCCCACTGCATGTTATTGATTTGGAACATCTGCTTTTCATAATTAATTTTGAAATACGTTACATTAAACTATTTTAAGATCAGTATTAATAATAAAAGAATAAGCTGGACAAAATATTTGAAAGAAATTTTTAACTTCTATGATTTTTGGAGATTTTTTTCAAACTAATCACTTTGTGCATTTACAGCTGGTGAGTTCACTCTATTTCTCATGCAAAGGTTGTTGCAATCAATACGTATCTTTCCCCTGACTTAGATGCACTTTGATTCAGTGCAATACCATACCCCTGCAATGCAGCCAAATAATTTATATGAAAACCAAATGAAACCATAGGATATAAAATATTGACTTTATTCTCTTTACTTCCTGCATGTGTTTGGTATTGCAATGTGGTAAAATGGAAAAAATAGGCAACTATAACATTTCAGAAAACTGTGACCATGCTTACAGAAAAAAAAAGGGCAGATATATCTAAGAATTTCTTATCTTTTGCAAGGTTTTGACAGATATCAGTGTTATTTCAGTGTAGATTTCAAAATCCTATATTAATGAAGTTGATCACATCAACATTGTGATACATTTGCTAGACTGCATTTGCATTGGCTTTATGTGGGAAGGTTTTTTTGGGGGGAAAGGGAGTTGCAGGTGTGGCTTCTGCAAGAAGACATAAGAGACTTTCCCCATGTGGAGCAGAGTCAGTGTCTGCCAGCTTCAAGATGGATGTGCCATTGGGTGTGTCTGGCCAAAGCTGAGCCAGCCAGCAATGGCAGCTTCTGGGATAACATATTTAGGAAAGGGTAAAAACCACTGCACAGTAGCAGCGGGAAGAGAGGAGTGAGAATATGTGAGAGACACAACTCTGTGGACATCCAGGTTAGTGAAGCAGGAGGGGAGGAGGTGCTCCAGGCGATGGAGCAGACGTCACCCTGCAGCCTGTGGTGCAGTCAATGGTGAGGCAGCTGTGCCCCTGCAGTCCATGAAGGTCCATGATGGAGCAGATACCCACCTGCAGCCTATGGAGGACCTCACACCTGAACAGGGGACTGTGCTCAGAAGGAAGCTGCAGCCCATGGATTGGCAGCAGAGGAGCAGGCACCTGGCAGGGTCTGAAAAAAAGAGACTTATAAAAGGTGGAAGCCAGGACAGGCGGCCTGGGATGAATACAGGGATGTTGTCCGGGGAGCCAGGGACCAGGTGAGGAAAGCTAAGGCCCAGTTAGGATTAAACTTGGCTAGGGATGTGATAGA
>JBCJKH010019219.1:0-10004 GCA_039877255.1 Loriculus beryllinus
AGAAGAAAAAATTGACTGTTAAAGAATCCAGCCCTCTCAAGCTTCCTTTTGTGAGCCTTTATGATTACCAGGAGCCACAAGCAGCAAACTGTTGTGGAGGAACCGTGCAATTTTTTCTGTAATTCCATTTTGATATAGTAGATCTGTCAGAAGTCATCTCCAGAAAGAGACAACTGATGTTCCCTTTGCTTACAAGGCCTCACCTTAGCCTGTGGTTTATAGATATTTTATACAAGGTGAAAAAGTTAAACAGAAATGCAATAAATAAGCACAGTAGAGGAGAACCATGACGAAGTTCATAGGAGAGATTTTGTATATGGAATCAAAGCTAACATTTACAAAAGAAAAACCATACCTATCCTTGCAAACCAAGTAAAAGCACATAGCAGCAAGAGAGCACACAGTGCCCAGAGATGAAATATTTTGTGCATATGATAAAACTAAAAAGAGCGAGAGCAGTTTTAAATCACAGGCTAGCATCAACACCAAGGACATGCTTGCGTGTAGCTGGCACAAAACAGATAACACAAGTAAATGGCTCCAGAGACAGCAAAGGAGATTGGAATTACATTTTCACTTCTTTGTTAGAAACAGCCAGAGAAGCAAAACACAAGATAAAAGAAAAATGATATGAATCTCTGATTGAGATTAGAACTACATACAGGACCATATGCTTGCTGTCCACCTGAAGATTATACTGTTACCTGAAGAGGTACTAGCATTCCAACACGCATCTTTCCCTGAAGAGATTCAGTAAATTCAAAGGTTATTTAGCTTCATTAACTGTAAAAGCATTTTCTGAACTTTTCAGCTCGCAAACCGAGATCTAGCAGCCAGAAAGGGTTGGGTCTCACTGAAACTGTGCTAAAGCCTATCCCATTCCTGAAATTCCTCAGTGAGGAAAGGACCTCTTAGCATGCATTTTGGCAGCTCCCAGTGCCCAGAGCTCTCATGCCAGGATTACTCCTGTTGAGGGAACAATCACTCAAGCGAAGGGTTAGGAGGGAAGGAAAGACTGACAAGTAGTCAAACTCACATCATCCCACTGTAATAATTCTCAGGAATGGAAAGTTGTGCATAGGAAGTATCACTGACAAACAGAGAAGACTTTAAAGCAGGGTCACCTCTAGCACAATTACAAGGAAAAAATTAACAGATATATTGCTGACTTCTTTAAGACAGACTTAGAAAATCATGGCATCTGAATGAGAACATGAACTGTTAAACCAAACCAGTTTCAGACCACTTCAAGGTGGTTAAAAAAAGGTTTATTAAAAATTAAAAGAAAAAATGCAAAGTTTCTGCCAATTCCACTCACACAGTCAGACACTACAGAAAAAACTTGAGACTCAAGAACATTTTAGCTCTCAAGGTGATTTGAAAAATACTTCAGTGTTATACACAACAAGACAAAACACTCAGTGTATTACAAAATACTTCTTAAAAGTTTCTTGGAAGTATGTAGGAGTCACTCTGAAATAGAAACATTTCTCTGAAGGCTCTAAAGGTATAGTTCATTCCTCAGCAAGGCCATGACTGACACTCAGTGCAGAACTGTGATGTGCGCTGGAATATCCAGACTAAGAAATAGGGTATAGAGCTGTGCTGAAACACGCAGCAGATTTTCAAGCATGGTAGGAATCTCCCATGCACACAATAACATCATTATCACAGACTATTATCTAGACACCTGGGAACTAGAAAAAAATCCTGTCAGACATTACCTCAGTGACCACTGTAATCAAAGCAATGGGCCATTTGCTCAGCTGTGATATCTGAAAATGTGAAGTATCGTTACAGTAAACTGGTCTCCCTTGTCTTTGTGTGATTTACCTGGAAATGGGAAGTCAGGCATATAGCACATCATTTCTATAACACAGAAGTCAGTCAAATGGCAAAACTCAATAGCAGGTAAAACTGTTGTGGCTAGTCAAGAGAGAAAGAAAACGTGTGACAGGCCACTCTTAACTGAAGAAGCTGACAATATACTGCAACACCAGAAGAAGCAAGTGTAAGGCAGCTCCCGTGTGACAGTAAAACACATATTCTGCCATCTGCCAAACACGCATGACAGCTTTCACAGCACTAAGATGCACAAGAACAATCATCCTAAATACAGCAGAATAAAGGTCACTTGTCAAAAAGGTTAAGTGATTACTTGCATTAATAAGGCAATGTAGATCTTGTTGGTTGTAACACAACATTAAACAGCTTCTGTATATAAAGCATTAATCTTATGCTCCTCATAGTGGTTTTGACAGAGACCACTCACAGGAGATAAGTTTACCAATATATAAAGTCTATGCAGAACAACACAACATAGATTTATTTTTTTCTGGAAGCACTTGATGAAAGCATAAGAAAGTGCAAAGCAAAAGACAGAGCCTGGATGTTACTATTTTGACTATCTCCCTCGTAACATTTAGCAATGAATAAATTGAAGATAATAATTAAAAAAGAGAGCTGCATTTAATCTAAAAAGGTGAGAAAAGGAAGATAATTTTAGGTCAGAAACTAGACTTTATTGAAGTCCCTAGGACTTTTTCAATCCAAAGCTTCCATAAGACTTGAAACAAAATCAAAGAGCTCCCCATTTAAAAGTAGGCATAACCAACTTTTGATACATACAGTACCTAAGAAAGGATGTAAAGATACTGATACTTTATTTACTCACCACCTTTTACACAGCCTCACTGGCTATTAATTAACACAGGAAACTGTCCAGTACACGTAACTAATTAGAGAAGAACCTAGATGATGTGATCCCAAATTCAAGCCTTGGGCTGTGTAAAAGCATGCCCTCAATATGGCACCCATATATAAAAACAGTGCTTGTATCACACAAAGGTTACAAGCCCCACATAGCACAGCACACTGCATTCCAAGATCTCCACTATTCTGCTTGTGCACTGCAGCACAAGTGCAGTAATATGTAATTGCATACGGATGATGGCAAAACAATACACTGTTTTACAGAACTGCAGATCTGCTATCAAATGCCTTTTTCCTTCCTTTTTAGTTGTAAGTCACTAAGCCACAGTAACATTGTGCCTGTATGTCTGATTGCTGCTAGAGGATCAGAAAAGCACCTTTGATGTGTCATAATCTGTAATTTAAACCTGTAATACATCTTTATACAATAGACTGCAACACCATTTTACACGCAGAGGAGGCTTTCCTTCCACACACATTTTTAGTTAGGAAGAAACTTCTCTTTTAATTGGATTTCAACACATGAACTAACTTACATTAATAGATGTAGTGGTCTAAAGCATGCAGCACACAATCTGTATTTACAGTCAGCTCAATGAAGTCTGACACAGATGGCAACAGGTTGGACAACTGACATTACGGATAGTACCGTGTCCTTAAAGAAGTTCCATTACGCCCAGGTATGTATTGAGTTGCAGTAGTTTCAGATAACCGAGTGACCTTTCTGCAACACGTGCTCTGATACTTAAGCAAAGCAAACCAAATTAGGGAGAAAATTTCAGCTTTCTCACTTTGAGTTTTACCTCCTCCATTTCTTTCACATTCATTACCAAGTATAAAAAGCATATACAATAAGACACCATCAAGCTTTCAATACTCTGTTCACCAGGATGCAAGTGGGATTTCATTTACATTCAGTAGTGCTGTGCAGGGATCACACTCAATTAAACCACTCATGCTTTTTAGAATCCTCTACAGCTTTCCTCTAAGAGAATTATCACAGTGCAATCAGACCACATCCCCACCAAGAAGGTAGTCCAGAAACTAGAATATGCCATGCTGTGTTTCTAAATTACCACAAGCAGCTGAGTAAGCAACATATTAGCTGAACAGGAAGCCAGGCATATTTGAAAATACAATTACTGCAATGTTAATTTGCTACTGTCACTGATCTGGACTTCAGAGTTGCCTTTACAAAGGAAAAGTGACAAAAAGCGATCACTATGAAACACAAAGGGTGGGAAACTGTCACAGGACTGGTGTCCGGGGGACATCTTTGTTTGAATTGATGCCGATATGCTTTTATAACTCCTTACACCTTTTCAAAACATAAAGCAAAACCCAACTACGCACAAACTTGTTTCATGCTTTGGATTCTACCCTGCAAAATAACCCTCTCCCCAATCACCTGCATACATCAGAAGCAGCTACAGATACTCCAAAGCATGGTTTTAATAAACTGAGATTCATATCAAGGACCTGCTTTAAAAGTATTCTAAGACTTAATGCTTCTGCCTCCTTGTGGCAGACACTGGAATAAGTCTCCCTCAAGAAATGATGCCAGCTCTGAAAAATACAGGAGTGTTGGCCCTCCTATAAAATCATCAGAAAGCAGCTCAGTTAATTTTTTTAATTGAGTGAGAAACTACAAGAAGTTGAAGGAGAAAAAGAAGCAAGAAAAAAGCCTCACTGTTTGTAGTGTTGTCCCCCACCTTTCCAATCCCCTCCCTAAAGTTCGTGGCTGCTTAGCAAATCTCCACAGGCACTAGCTCGAGCAAAAGCAAAGCTGAGCAGCATCCCAGTATTTATTCAGAGACCTCAGTAAGCTGAACCCAAAGCTCTCCAGCACTTTCCGAATGCTTTTCCTTCATAAATATTGCGTGGGAATTGGTGGCTTTGATGTGGAAAGCCTTAAGTTGCTCGATACTTGGATCCATGCAGTGCTTACTTCTCTATTTGCTATATCAACTCAAACACAATACGCCGTGGTGATGGATTATTGTTACACTGCAGCAGAAGCTGGAGGAGCTGGCCTGGCCCACATGTCAAAATTATTCTTCACAACCTAACACAGCCTTCACTTTTCGTATATAACACACACGTAAGTAACAGCAGGACAGCTGTGGCAATTCAGAGTAAAGGTCTAAGTGGGTCTTGTAGCCCTCCAGTTCTAACAGTAGAAACTGCTTCAGGAAGGTCCAAGTAACAGTGCAAACTTGGAGTGGTACTACTCCAGAATAGGTATTCCTCTCTTTTGAGCCCTAATAAATTGACAGCTTTCAGAGCCAAGAGTTACATATGCATCACTATGCTGAATACATCTCAATAGGCTTTGTCAAGTCTTGTTTAATCATGTTGAACCTACCCATGTTTTCTGCATTTACAATACTACACAGCTGTTAAGCCCCCTATATTAACTCCTTCCATGAGAATAATTGTTTTGCTCTGGAACAGATTGCCTAATAGCTACCTTGCAGCCAGAGAACAGGAGATGGATTCCTTCTTAGGTTTTTTTATGTGAAACTGTTATTCTATATACCACTTAAAACTTCTCAGGGCAGTTGAGCTTTAAGCCTACTCTGCCCAAGCACTTTATTTGCTAGAATTGTACCATCTTATTATTCCACTTTTTCAGCTCATTCAGGAATGTACTGATCATGGGCACAAAAATCAGTTTAAATTGTACCCCAATGATAATTTTTCCCTGCTGCGGGAAAGAATAATTTTTTCCTACCCTTTCAACACCTTATAATTCCACAGAATGACCCTTCCTCACCTTAGTGAGTTTTTCAGTCTGTTTTAGGTATCTTCAGTGAAGGACTCTAACCAGGCTATTTTAATGTCAAAACCCAAGTACATCGCAGGATCCATGCCACCTCTACCTAGGAGTCTGCTATCTCCTTGACAGAGTCCAGGCAGAGAGTCACTTTCTCTCAGAAGATGCCCTTATGTCACTTATAAGTCACATAAGAATTTTTAATGAGTCACTTATAAGTCACATAAGAATTTTTAATGAGCATCCTTGCCGTTTGAAAGTTTGATATAGATGATTCCAGCACTGGCATTGTATTCAACAACTCCAAGACAGCTGACAAAGCACAAACTGGATTTGGAAACTTATGGTTTCAGTTTAGTTTGCACAGACAAACAGAACACAAGTGATTGAAGCTTGGGGGTAACATATTTATTTTCCAAACTGTATACTAACCCTAGGATTTATGCTTCCCCCTAAAGAAACGCAAGATCTCATGAAAAATTCCACCCATATCCTCTTGTGTCCAGCTCATGCTTTTAATTTTTACTATTGGATACCAATTGCATGCTTCACTCAGTAAGACAGAAAAACTCCTCCTTCAGAAGTTTACTGGATAGCATGGAGAGGTGTACAACACTCTTCAAGGGAAACAGTTTTGTTACAGTTTTATTTTCCAAAGGAATCCAGTGCTTACTGGCCTACTGCATAGGGTGTCCTACTACAAGGACTAAGTATTCTTCAATTTTCTCCTTGTATGGTCTATTTTCAGTTCAATACAGCTAGATTTCCACTGGGACCATAACATCATCTGTTTATGCATTCTGTCAAGTGTTCCCAAGACCTACTTCAATTGTTTTTCTAAGTGCAGGGCCTCTGCTGTAGGTCCTCAAATAAAGTGCGTGCAATATTGATCAAAGTCCTGCTTCCACTCCACGTAAGACTCAATATATTCCTATTAGATGGATATAAGCAGAGCTTGATCTTCAACAGGATAAGCAAGCACTCCACTGCAGGAGATGCTAGAGCTCAGCAGTTCTAAGTGGTTTAAAGCTTTGTCTAGTCTTTGAAGACCGATGTAAAAGTCACAGAGAAGGTTAATAAAACCTTTCCCCCTACACCCATTCTCACAGTCAGCCATGAGTATGGAGGCACACAGCACATTTTTTCTTCCTATTTTCACTGCCCACAAATGTAAACCATGAAAAGAAAGTTTGTGTGGCCAACACATGGAAGGAAAGGGATGCCATTCAGAAGGACCTGAGGCTGAGGTGGACCAGTGCAAACCTCATAAAGTTCAACAGCCCCAAGTGCAAGGTCTTGCACCTGGGTAAGGGCAATCCCAAACACAACTATGAGTTGTGAAAGAATGGATTGAGAGCAGCCCTGAGGGGAAGGACTTGGGGGTGCTGGTTGACGAGAAGCTCAACATGAGCCGGCAGTATGCGCTTGCAGCCTGCAAAGCCAACTGCATTGTGGGCTGCATCAAAAGGAACATCTCCAGAAAGTTTAGAGAGACGATTCTCACAAGAAGACAGTCTTCTTGTGAGACCCACCTGCAGTAGTACATTCAGCTCTGGGGCCCCCAACGCAAGAGGGATGTGGATGTGCTCAAGGAAGTCCAAAGGAGGGCCATGAAGGTGATCAGAGGGCTGGAGCATTTCTGCTATGGAAACAGGCTGAGAGAGCTGGGCTTGTTCAGTCAGCAGAAGAGAAGGCTTAGGGGAAACCTTGGAGAAGCCTTCCAGTGCCTAAAGAAGGCCTATAAGAAATTGGAAAGGGCCTTTTTACAAGGTCACATAGGGCTAGGACAAGGGGTAATGGCTTTAAACTGAAAAAGAGAAGATTTAGGTTAGACGTTAGGAAGAAACTCTTCACTATGAGGGTGGTGAGACTCCAGAACCGGTTGCCCAAAGAAGCTGTGGCTGCCCCATCCCTGAAAGTGTTCAAAGCCAGGTTGGATGGGGCTTTGAACAACCTGGTGACCCTGCCCATGGCAGGAGGTTGGAACTAAGTGTTTAAGATCACTTCCACCACAAACCATTCTGTAATTCTACAATGCTTTGATAGATTAATATTTTCTTCCTGAAGTTTTGGACGGCTCTGTTAGAAACATACACGCAATAGCCTAATTTTCCTTTCTTAATTTTGCAACTATCCAGTTAATGTCTGCATTTTAACAAGTGAGTGAAGAGGGATTCAAACCAATCTCGGCCATCAAGGTACTCCCATTTACTGACTGCAGTTCAGATGCTTTCCCCATTGATCACCATTCACAATTGCAAAAGAAACCAACAAAATGGCTCATTTTGTTCAAGTTCTTCTTACATCATTGACTACAACTTTGTTTCCATTAAGTCTGTAGGATTTGGTTTCATTATTTCAGCCTTTTTAATAGCTTATTAGTGGCTTTTCCTCCATTTTTGAAGGCTTAATTTAAGTTTGCACTCCTGTGCAAAATTTTCCCTGCCACATTAATAATTATCTTTCACAGCTACTACAGCTGAAACAAGAAATACAGTAGATTTATGACAATATCTAAGCCAAGCTTATACAAAATTGTATTATCCAATTCTTTGTCTACATTATCCCTATTTCAGATTCTTAGAAGAGCTGAATTTCATTTAGACTGTAATTAGGATCCTGGCCTCCAACATAAGTGAATTCTGAGGTATTACTGTGCGATCACACAACACGTTTGGGAAAACTGGGAGATCAGGCCTACTCAGCATGGGTTCATGAATGCCAGATCCTGTTCACCAACCTGATCTTCTACAACAAGGTGACCCACCCAATTGATGAAGGAAAGGTTGAACACTTATTAAAATTATTCCAGTCAAAGCTAATAGCACACTTCATAGACAGGGTGATGGTCACTCTACAGAATGTTCTCAGACACTAGCACAACTGCAGGGTACTAAAGATATATCATCATGGACCTTGGAAACAGTAGGATCCTTCAGTAGGATACCAAACCATGGATAGAGTAATGCAGGCTTTGGTGAATTTGGGGAAGCTAAATAGTTTCAGCTAGGAACCCATCAAGAAAGTTTCAAAGAATCACTTCCTAGTCTAAAAGCTGGTCAGGATGACACAGGATCTCCAAATATGCTGGGGGAACCATCATTCAACCTCACATTCAATTCAACTGACAATGTAAGAGTCTCATTTTCTTTCTGGAACCACATTCATGTGTTTCAGCTTCCACGAATTCTTAGCATGAACAGTAAATAACTTAACATAAAATGACTTCATACAGAATGGCAAAAACACCCCCTCCATCATTTCCTGGTAAGTACAGTTTGATTTCAAATATAAACATGGCTCAATTAAATAAAAAAGGAGCACTCATACAATCAAGATCTTAACTCAGTAGGTAACTAATTTGTACCCTGAAACATGAGTAGTAGTAAGCATCCCGATATAACTGAATTTTCCCCCAGTGTTTAATGACCATTCAAGCTTATGTAGAGCCAAGTAGTATACAGCAGAGCTCACAAACTGCTGAAGTACAGAGATCTTTAATGAAAAATTCCTAGCCAAGATTAACTCCAAGATTAGCAAAGAGACTCATGATAGAGTCCACATTTGGAAAACAACCCAGGACAAATAGACTGACTTCGAAGACAAAGAATATCTGCTCTTTAACTCTGAGTTAAACAGAACAGTACCTGTTGAGGAATTGGTCCATATGTTCAAGGGGTATTTTCCATCTCCAGCTTTTATGATTCATACATAGATTGCAATTTCATTGCTACAGGGCAAATACATTTTAAATTAGACTATATAAAGAAGCTCTAAAGTTGCCATGACAGTTGCAGCAAAATGCCTTGTCGTTTCTCATTACAAAGCACAACCTATCTTCCTAACCAAATTAGGTTTTCCAGCTATTCCTCCAAATAGAGCCTGCAGATCTATTTTTGTTGATCCACCTATTGTTTCAGATTTGCATGGTTAATTATCAAATGGAATGATCATCATTTAGATTATTAAAACAATCTATTTGCCAGCTTTGTTCTCTTTCATGTGAAAAATAGGAAAGGTGAAAGGGTTTAGAGAACTTTTTGTCAGTACCTTGTTTAGAAAAGCAGAGACACAGTTCTATGCCATCAGCCCTGATCTGACCATCTTCCCTAGACATGTCCCCAACCCCAGACTTCCCCTGAACAAGGCTCAATGTCAGCTGTTTCTCCTCTGGAGGTTAGCATTACCCCTCAGCTAATGTTTGCTCTGGAAAATCATCAACCCTTTTGTTAGTGCAGCTGATGGTAGATCCAGCCACAGTCTTTTGGTTGTATTTCCTTTCCAGGCTTAAGGCTTCCTGAGTATGAAAGATGAGAAGCACAAAGAGCAGAGTCCATCTGTTACTTTTAACTGGGATGGGGCAGTGGGGAGGGGGGGCAAAAGTCTCCTATAAATAACTTCAACTCTTCTGCTCCCATGTATCTTCCAATCTAAAAACACTGGAAGACAACTAAACTCATTCTAAAGAAAGACATGAAAGTCTGGACAAATTGGTGGAGGCAATGGTACAAAACAA
>JBCJKH010019220.1:0-39947 GCA_039877255.1 Loriculus beryllinus
AAGCTGGGAGGAAGCAGAGACAGGACACCTGACCCAAACTAGCCAAAGAGGTATTCCATACCACAGCATGTCATGCCGAGTATATAAACTGGGGGCAGTTACCCGGAAGGGCTAGATCACTGCTTGGTCAGGCTGGGTATCGGTCAGCGGGTGGTGAGCAATTGTATTATCTCCCCTTGTTATTTCCTTTATCGTTATTATTGGTGGTGGTAGCAGCAGTGGTTTGTGTTATACCTTAGTTACTGGGCTGTTCTTATCTCAACCCATGATTGAATCTCATACATTCTTTTGATTCTCCTCCCCATCCCTCTGGGAGAGGAGGAAGTAAGGGGGGGAGGGAGTGAGCAGCTGAGTGGTTGCCGGCTGAGCTTAAACCATGACACTGATACTAGGAAACTTGTCATAGCATAAACAAAGCCAGAATATTTGGCCAATGTCTTGAGCAGGCCTTTGAGTGAATTTTCTTAAACTTCTCTTGCCAACAGTGATTAAGTTGAAGAAGAATTTTTACATCAGACCTAAGAATGGAGATCAAATACTTCAAAATTTATGTCTTGTTCAATTTACTAGTAGTTATTAATCTTCAGTGTAATTTCAAAGACAGTCCCATTTCCTAAGAAAGACATTTCAAATTCTAGACACATTAATAGTCTGGGCAGAAATGTGTGATTCTGTAAAACAGTGTAATTATAGAGAATGTGAAATTTGGGAGCTCTTAATTCATGAAACAATGCTGTTTGATATACACACATAGTGTGCATATGAAAGATGTCTGTATGAGATGTATATGTATTTGCCTTGTGAACACTGGGTCACACAACCAGGGAATAGAGATAACAAAAAATAAAATTGCTGTGCCAACGTTTTTCCTTCCTTCCCAGACTTAGCAGGGCATGTATTTTTACAGTTTAACAAGCTTTCCTATTAGATTTTGAAAAATGAATCTAGTTATTGACATACTTGAAGCATATTCAATTAGTCTAGATTTGGTATATTTGATTTAAACGTTTTTGATTATTTGTTCCATGTTCTAAAATGACAACTTAGAAATGGAATGAAATTAACCTGTCAGAAAGGATTAATGAACTGATTTTGTTCACTAGTTTAGATGATTTACACGAATTCCACTGCAGCTGATCTTGCCACTGAACCAATATTCATTTCTGAAAATGGATTAAAGGTCTATGTTATGATATCCTATACTTTCATATACTAATTAACATTCATTTACAAGAGGAGTGAAAAGAAAATATTTAAAGCAGTGAACTGCGCTGTGTTTTAATTAAAGCCATGTAGCTTCTTGTGTTAAAGAATGAACGTATTCATAGATTATATGTGTATGCATTAAATACTGATAAGCATAATCAATGGACAAACCAATTAAGTAAATGTTAGTTAAGCCTATTTTTATTGCATTAAATATCTTGTAAACCTGCTTCTTACATGCAGTACAGAACTACTGATTAACAAGGTGTGTTTTACTGAGAGGCTTAGTGAACTATTATTAATATAAAAAAGCACATCAATATGCAGAAGAAAGTACTTCTGTAGTTGCTAGTAAACTATGAATGATTTCTTAATTATGAAAGTTCAAAATTTTTCAAATTCAGCTCATTCTAGCTTTGGGAATCTGCTAAATGGCACCAGCTGAAGGAGCAGGTTTGGGTCTGCCTGGAAAATAAAGTGCCTTCATTCCTCCCTGTCTCGGGCTCCAGCCAATGGGGAGAAGGGGCAGGACATGGACTGTGCAATTCCTTTTGCTGTAAAACACATTTGCCCAGATTGCCAAAGAGGAAAAGCTGTAAATTGTAACTTCACATGTAAATGTGGACAATAGTAGAGCAGAAGCATTTGCAATAATTTTCATCTTCTGTAAAAAGGCACAAAAAATACCTGAGTTAAATATTTAAAAGTAAATTTTCTGCCTGTTCATATGAAATACCCAAGACCTGGCCTCTACATGCATATCATATGTTCCTGTTTATCCATCTAAGCTCTACTGACTGCATAAAATTTGTTCTGTATTTGATTGAGATAACTGACTGACCAGACTGTGATGCCCCAGTGACTTGGAAGTGATTAATGCAAAATAAGTATCTTATTTCTGTGCTAGAATCAGTTGACTAGAGAGACATCTGCTCTTGGTGGATGGACACAGTCAATCAGCTTGTTACATGTGTTGGCTATTAATTCCAGGATTACTGCTTAGATTCTATTAGGGGCTGCATTGATTTGGTTGTGCTGTGGAGTCAGGTACAACTATAGTTTAGAAAGGTGGGGAAAAGATAGTAGAAGAGGGGTGATGAAATTATTTATGAACCAAAGGAGTGGACGGGGACTGGTCTAGAAAATGAGAAAATGGAGAATAACAGCTGAACTGTGAGATCTGGCTGAGAAGCCAACAGGAGGACATTTTATCAAACAAAGGTTCTTTACTGCTGTTTTCCATTACAGCTTTAGTATCACAATTATCTTGTTTTTAAGAGAAATTATTATTTTGGCATTTATTGTGACACAACCATTGCTTGAATTATGAAATCACAAGCAGATTTAATTGTCTTTTCTATGTAATGTAGAATTTTACCTAAGAGAGAAATCAAATTTGCATCCAGACTAAGCAAAAGACTTTTATGGGTTCTAGAGCACAAGCATTGGTCTCTAGGTTTTAAAAGTACTAAAGAAGAAAGTTTTTAATTCTTTAGAAAACATCATGCATACAATTACAGATAATATGTTTTGATTTTACCATTGGAAGGTAATATATCCTCTCCATTATCCTGCTGTTCTATGAAGTATCCTTTTTACTTTTTGCAAACCACTGTAGGTTAAACACAGGTAGTTCAAAACCAGTGATTTTAATATTTGGGCAGTGGTAGTAAATTCTTAACAAGTTGCATGTCAAAGTTTACATTCACTTTCTTTTAACCTGTGTATAAGAGAATTTCATTTTATGTGTAGCATGTTACATTTTGTATTGGAGAGATATTTTTTAAAAAACCAAAACAGTTCATTAAGTAACTTCAGTGTATTGACGAATGACAGGATTAAACACCATTAAAAAACAATGGCTCTTCAGTGTATTGTTTCCACCACAATACATTTTAGTATTAACATCTCTAGTTCTCTAATTATGGTAATTTTATATGTAGTGATTTCTCCGGAACACTACACCTTGTGAATGAATTTTCACTGGCAAGATCTCGAAAGTTTTAAAATAAAAGTCATTCTGGTTATTTAATTGTAGCAAAACCTAACATAATAATATTAAGAAATTAAACTTTTACATCTAGTACATTTCTCACGTTTTCCTTATGAAGACTTTGTGTTTACACTAGATAGCTTCTGTGACCGTTCCTTAATAAAGTGTAAGTAGAAGAGGCAGGAACTTAGTAAGATTTCACCAGCAATTTGCACATAAGATTATGAGTGTACTTCAATTATAGGCACTTTAATACTGAGCTTTTATCTTGAATAACTGCAGGTTGCTAAAATATGCTGGACAAGGGCAAAAATAAGCTTCTTAGAGCCACATAACAATTTCAGTTTCTATTGAATTAATAGAAATCTCTTTTAATGCTGATGTTACTTCTCTGTGTAATTCTTTATCCTACAAATGGTTCAAGTTTTTCCTAGTGTCTCCAGTTACTTGTGTTCTTGTATGGCCAAGTGGTTTCATCTTTTGTTATGTCCTGAATTAACAGCAAATGTAAAACATGGATGCGTGTACTGGTTACCCTGGATCAAGATTAAGCAGAGGGAGACCCTAGGGAGAGCTTCAGTTTACCATTTTCCATCTCTAAGCCACATGGGGATTGTTATCAAAAGTCTAACTGCACTTCCGTGTATCTCCAGGTACCTTCATTAACCACAGTGAATCTTGCATGTACGTATTTCTGAACCAGCAGCAGCCTTCAGTTCCCTCTTGACCTGTAGTGCCTTTTCTAGCATCATTGCTATTACCTGTTCCTGTTGTAATAGTCCAGAAGTGCCCTAAAGGAGGATTTATGCTAAGTATATGGATACACAACATCGTGTTAGTGCTCCCTGAAGCAAGGCCTGCACAATCCCTTCATACTTTTGCCATCTTACCTTTTAATTGATCTATATGTTTTCCACCTAATTAAAAATTTATACACCTTAAAGTGTTTCTTAAGCACACTGACTACTTCTGAAATGGTGGAATAATTCGTATCTGATAGCAAGGCTCAAGTAAGAAAATGTGTGGATGATGTGAGTTAGCACTTATTTCAGCTGATTTCTATTTATAGCAAATTAACGGTTTTAGTGTGGTTTTACTGTGGGACTAATCAGATGTTAAGATATAAAGATGATAAGACGTAAAGTTAAATGTGTCTGAAAGTCCTTTCCAGAATCAAGGCCTTGTTCTGAGTTTTGAGTGTTGGATTTGGTTGGTTTTGTGTTTTATTTTATTTTTCTTATTATTTAAATGATTTCTACCTTTTCCTATCTTAGAATTCACTTAGCATTCAGGATTACAAAAATTAGGGTCGTGCCCACAAGCAGGCAGCAGCAGCAAGGGTGATTTTCTACAGCTTGACTTTCAGTGTTTATAATTTGTAAAACAGCAACTAAAAGAACATCAGAATAATATAAGGTTTTTGCAAGGGAAATAATCAAAGTGTTTACTGTTTCTTAACTTTTCTTCTTTGAGACCTGTAAAAAGACAACACAAGAACTTAGATAGATAGATATTGCTCCTTCATTAAAATTGCAAAGGTTCCTAGGGCCAGGAAAGCAATTTGTGAAGGCACAGAGGTAAACACTGCACAAAGGAAATTAATAAAATGTTCCCCAGTGGTTCTGAGACAGGGTTGCTTAAATATTTTCCTCACTGTGTGTGGGATAATGAGGTCACCATATTGGACCACAACCGTACAATGGTTAGGGGCTTTCAGCAGCTAAAAGTCTAGCAGCTTTTTGCACCTCTTTCCAGGGTTAGGGTGGCCTGAAGAACAACTGTCCTCAGCCCCAGGCAGTTCTCATGAGGGTGCCACAATAGTTATATATTTTAGTCCGTTACCCACTTACATAAATGAAACAGGTATTCTGCTGAACAAATGCTGTCAAAAATATTCACAACAGTACAATCAAGCAAAATATGACCACCTGTACAAAATGCAGCTGGTAATAAATTGCAAAGGAAAATTGTGGAATAACAGAAAGACATGTAAATGTAAATGTGAGATATTTCAGGTTAAAAGAGCTTCAGTCTACTTGCTTGCTGTCAAATGCGCCCACGTGTGTTGAGAATTGGGTTGCTCAAATACATTTCTTTTCAGTATAGTTGCTAATAAATTAACTTAAAAGACTGATTTTAAATTGTAAATCATACCTTCTAACACAATTATGCCAAATCTTTTTTTGTGAAAAAAAAGTTAAGTCAAAATTTGTAATAAAGATCTTGTTTCACACATTAACATGTGCTTGCTATTGCAAGCACAGAAAGAAAAAGCCCTATTTTTCCATTAAAAAGTGTAGTGCTGTTATCACTTTAAAATAATTAAACACTAAGAAAGCTAATACTCCATGTGGAACATAAAATGAAAAGAGATGGGTGGAAACTTGTAAACTGGATGACAAGAAGTCTACTTGTGCTTTAGGGAAAAATTATATAAAAAGGAAAATATAAGGAAAATGAGTGGAAAAAAGAGAACATAAAAGGGTTGTGTTTATAAAAATAGAGACAATGAAAGATCTGTTAAGCAGAAAATTTGGAATAGATGAGAAATAAATCTTTGATTTTTTTAACTTGAGTAGAACCAGTCTTCCGGAGATCAGGATTTATCATTCTGCAGTCTCATTTTGGGTTTTACCAAGAGTGCTTGGACAAGGCCAGAATGCTTTCAGAGTCCAAACTTTCTCTCCAGTCATGTTCACTGGAATAATTAGTAAATTGCATGTCTGGATTCCAAAACACTAACAAGTAGCTGCGTTATTCAGTATACCTTTCTATGGACAAATTAGAAATTTACCAGCAGAGTTTCATTTTTTTCTAGAAGTGAAAAATTATCATTTGGCTAGAAAGTGTTGAAATGTTTACACAACCATCTCTTTTTACTTGCCTAACTGCAGGCCAAATCAGTGTTAAAAAAAACCTCCTTAAAAACTGTAAAAAAAAGTAAATCTGTTCCAATTTTATCAAGAGGACACTGAAATGCTAAGATCCTCTAGAGTATGCTCTCCTTTATATAGAGTGCTTTATTATCTTGTATTTGCTCTTACTTATAAAACCTCCAACTCTAATACAACCTTAATTGTGATTTCTCTGTGTGTGAGGTGAGGAGGTGTTCAATACCACAGATCTATTATGATGCAGCTGCTACATTGCCATGGAACATGATAACACAGTACATATTTCTAATCAAAATGTTTGGTTAACAGGAAGGTCAAAGAAGCAATTAGTGGCGGAATACAGTTCTATCATGTGCCACATACTATTTGACTACAATACAAACTGACACAACAGCTATTTCTGCTATTGGAATCACAAAGGTGACCTAGGGCACTCTATCAAGCTTAGTTTGACCCTGACAGCTTTTGACCAGCTATTTGTTGTCATATCTTTCTGACTGAACAAGATGACAAGTATACACAAGACCTCATGCTCAAATGCTGCATTCTATGAAGTGAGACAGATTTTGACCTTTAATTGGTAGAGGTCTTTGGTCCTGTTTTTACACATCTGCTATCTTTATTGTCCTGTAGTGGACAGAAATTCTGTTAACTACTGCAGCAGTATGGGCTTGCAGAATAGGAAAAATGTAGTTGCAGTTAAACGACATTGGAAGATGTTATTCCACAAGACAGTCCTTTTTAAAAAAGAAGAGATTTCTCTGACTTTACTGAAGAAGAGAGGTTTTGCTCCAAGTAATAAGCTTCTAATGCTTTATGGTATTTTGTACTGATGCAGGGGCCTAAAAAAAAACAAAAGAAAAGAAAGGATTTGGGATGAGTTTAAAAAGAGATGAATAAATAAATAGGAATTTTGTCCAGGGCTAGAACAATTGAATAAATACGTATTAAGACATTTTTATAAAATAGCAGTCTCTGAGCAGTTTCAGAAGTTAACATCTCAAAAGAGGAGGAAGAAATTATTGATAATTTCTTGTGGCAATAACCACAATGAAAACATCATTTTTATTATTTCATTTTTATTATAAAGGATTAGAATTTTTCAGTTGATCTTTAGGAGATGTAGATTACACAGGCAAAATCCTTTGCCACAGATGTTTTTATTTACCATCAAATAAACGTTGGCTAAGCCTTGAAAAATCAGTACTTGATTTCCCAGTCTTGTGTTTGGTCACATTTCCATGCACATGAGGTTGGCACCTGAGAAAATTCAGTGGTTTGTGGACTACTATTCTGCCTTTCTGAATACTAACAGTCTGCAAAGTACAAGATGAGAAAAATTGCCTTAGAGGGATTTAGAAGCATGGTAAAGCTCTTCACTGGAGAGATGAGTGGTGGAAAGAAGGTCAAAAATCAGTGAACAATACAACAGTAGGAGATGGTTTATAAATTAGCAGGTAGAGTGTCAGTAAGTTAGTCCTATGTGGCTTCTTGTTCCTGCTCTTGGGCTGCTTTTGTGAAGTCTTTAATGGGTGAGCTGTCGAGATGAATGTCCTGTGATCTCAGTTCCTTTTGTCTTAGCCTTTCCACACATAACAGCTCCAGGAAGGCGTGAAGAGGGTGATTTCATGGGTCCCTGCTCAAAGGGACCAGGCCTTTTCAAGGTACCACTCAGCTGCCATTTAGAAACAGATTTTCTGGCCTCCTGCTCATACCAGATACCTCTTTTGCCTGGAAGGGCCTTCATCAGTAGGTATTATTTGCCTCTTTGCTTGCTCTTCCCCAATACTGCTGTTCAGTTCTCAGCTTTTATTGGTCTTCTTTTCAACTACCTGCTGCCTGTTTCCTTTTCCAATGGCTATTCCTCAGGCATCTGCCTGTAGCTAGAAGCTAATCTCATGTTTTTCCCCCTGAAAATCTTTATCACTGGATTGCACTTTTTCCGTAGTTCAGCAAGCATATCCTAGGCGGTTTTTCTGTCCTGCCTGTCCCATTTAGAGTGGCAGAATTACCAATATATTAACACGTGTATTACAGTGTACATAGAATTTATAGACTTATTTGATGTGAAAATGTAGCTGTATTATTTAGGCTGTGGTGAATCATTTAAGAAGTTCTCATAACACATAGCTTCTGACATTGATAGAAATCAAGAGCGATTTGAACATCTTCACATTATTTCTTATTTCAAACTATTTTAAAGTAAAATATATGAGCAATGACAATGACTTATGATGGGAGAATCACAAGCTCATGTAGTCAGCACAAAATATTTTTCACTTAAGAGGACATAGTTCCCCTATGGAGTGTTTAATCAAGTAGTTGATTCTAATAGGCATGTGCTTGCAGACTATTGTTTAGCAAGGATTTTCAGCGCCAGACTGCTGTTTAACAAAGATGTTAACAATAGAAACAGGACATAAAATTTTTTGACAGTAAAGCTCTTTAAGTACCTGCTTAAGAGTTATTCCAAAAACTAATGTCAGCTAGGTAATACAAAGAAATCTGCAGAGAAAGATACTAGAAATACAGAAGAAAATGATAATGTGCGACAGAGTGAATGCAAGGGGAAAGTAGCTTATAAAACAAATATTAAGCAGAATGTAGAAACCCAGAAAGCAGAAAATAAGGCATTTGTTTGCAACATGATATGGACTTGAAACCAGATTTGTGTCATCAGAAATACCACAATTCAATCTCTTATTCCAAGTGAAAGCTGTGATAACAGTCTTGATGAAGTGTATGCTGATGAATACTCTGTAAATAGTAATCATTTGCGATTATTGCTAGTAGTTGGCTTTCGTGTCTTTCTGTTTTATGACTGCACTTGGTTCAAGAATGATGTGAAAGGAATCTTCTACTCCAGCAGTTTGGCTTCTTGTCACATTTAAAACTGCATGAAAGCAATTAAACTCCTCAAACTTTGTATAGTTTAAAAATGTTAGTTTGGATGATTTTTTTTTTTAATTTTTTTTTTTTTTATTTAAAGAAATTAGGCCATCCTGTCTTCTGAACACACTACTGGCCTGTGGTTGACCACTAGGGATTTTTGTTCTGAAATATTCAGGGCTTTATTCAATTGCCTAAAGATAGGTTTCTATTTAAGATCCCCTGTCATAATTAGCCACACGGGGCTGGTGCATGCCATTAAGACCTGTACCCATCTGAAAAAGCAGGTAGAGTATCACTTACTGTGCAGTGTGTCTGTGTCAGGCAATGAAATTGTCTGTTCGGAAATGGGGAACATGGAAACAATCATATCAACAATATTTCTTCAAGAAAAGTGATGAATATTTTTTTAAAAATTCTGACTTTACTTTCAGTTAAAATGCACGCACTAACATTTTGCAAATCGCTGAGTCCACGGTGATTGTGCAAATAGGTACCATTGTGATGGAGTGGGATTAACATGGTCCCTTCAAAAGTAGAAAAGCTGAAAAGGTTTCATGTTTTGGTAAGGCAACAGATATGAGTCTTACACATCTATTTCAAGAATGATTGGCCCAAATATTTTCACCTACATAGTGCAAACCATGCCCCCTTGAAAAAGCTGCAATTTTACACCTTTATGTCTGAGATGTTCATGGATATTAAAATAAATTTGCCTTCTGCTGTTTAATATTTTAGGTGCGAATCTATGTTTTGCTCATTTTGTATTATACATCTAATTATAGTAAGTTCACTTAGATCCCAGGAATAATAATTATTTTGATTTTAGATATGAACTTGAATAAGCTTCTTCTCTGTCCTTTGGTAGCTTTGATAGAAAAATAGGATCTTCTCCACCCCTTCATCTCTTGCTTTTACCTTTCTGTTAGATGTAATTTTCCAGTCCTGTTATACCATGTACCAGGCTCTATATACTCTGCTCCTTAGACTTACTCCCTCTCCAATAAAAATGTGGAAAACAAACAATTCTGCCTTGGTGGTTCTCAAAAGCAGACACTTTTATGACTTAATCTTCCAAAGTTTATTTTAAAAATGCATTTTTGTGAGACACCACTGTTAACTCTTTAATATACCTTTATATTCTTAACAATACTGTTTTGTTTTTTTTAGCCCATGAAAAGAAAGATGCTGCCCTTTGACTTATGACGTGCTCCTCCTGCTCATTCACTTTTATCTCGCATTTTACTTTCATTCAGCAGAAATCAGTTTAGCAGCCCAAATGGTTTTGATTTAAGATTAGCACTCAGAATAGTAATGCAGAAACATATTGTAATTTATGTTTCCAAGCCAGCTTAATGCCTTTTCTCTCTGCTGCAAGAGGTGGCTGTTTGGCATTCCCTGCCAACCCTCATTTTACAAGAGAGCAAGGAGCGGGCAGAAATATTGCAGTGCTGCTTGCATTCAACATATGTAAAATCAGATTCTGGCTAGTCAGGTTTAGACACTGAAATAGACACTGCTTTTGACTGTGACTGATATTCGAAGATTATGTAGTTTCTTATTTATCTTGTTTTTCTTTCACTTTGTGCTTCCACAACATCTTCTGCTCTTTTCCACTTGCTCAGCTGTTTCCAAAGCGAGAAAACACTATGTTTTCCTCCAAGAAGAGTGACATTACTTCGCATGATATGATTTCACAAGGGAGTTTACAATGGTCAAGATATTGGGAATTTCCTCAATAAAGGTTGTCAGCTTTTGGTGTAGGAATTCGGAAGCTCAGGGCCTGGTTCTGCTTGCCCTGCACAGAGGCAGATCTGCCTTTGGGCTGGGAATTAGGGTTGCTGGTGCAAGCTCCTGCCTTCCCCAGCAAGGAATTCCCAGGGGAAGGCTTTGGAGGCATCAGAAGGATGGAAACCGCTCTTTAAATACCACGCACAATCACATATATAAGTGTGATTTATTCAGGATTTAGAGCCTCTTAGGCAGAACTGATGTGACAAATAAAGGGAAAGGCAGGAAAAGCAGATGCTTTACTTGCTCTTTAATGCTACTCTCAATCTCTGGCTAATCAAAATCCCTCAATAAACAAGACCAATTTGGTGCATACATCTGTTCCATAGCCAGCCTATGTTGTCAGTGGTGTCGTCTTGAATTCTTTGAGGCTTAGAGCGTTCACCACCTGCAAGATCAGATCCTTGACTGTAACCAGATGGTGGCATTGTAGCATTACAGCAGATTTCTAATGTTGCCTTAATTTCACTTGGGGCAATCCAGAAAGCCATGAAAAACAGAGAACACATTTCAAAATGGAATAGCTGGAGAATTTTGCACACACAGAATGATGATGGTGCATCTAGAGCTGAAAGAGGATGCACAGGCAGAGGATTCTCTTAATCACCAGCCTTAATAAATAAAATGTTAATTTTGAAGAATTGTCAGAATGTACAAAAATACAAGTAGGCAGTGATAATTTATTCATGGAGGTATTCAGTGTTTAGGAATATTTATGAGCTATTTATTGGGAAAGAAATTTAAGAAAATGAGGGAAGTAAGGGGATTGCACTGCAAACGTCTAAAGATATATTTCACCTGAAAATGTCAAATTAGAGAAATATAATTTTTATTACACCTTTTTTTTTTAATTATTTTTTTTTTTTCCCCCCGAAAAAGCATGAAATGCAGATTGTGGCTCAGAAACATGAAGTGGAAGCATAATTCTAAACTTAATGCTACCATGTTATTTTACTGTTGTTTCTTGTAAGTTATTAACCTCTTCTGCTTCATTCTCTTCAGTTGTGAAGAAAAGGAGATAATGCCATAATGCTTTCAACACTGAAAGAACTAGTTAATTAATATCTAGAAAATATGTTGACAAATTCTGTGTGCTAAAAACATTTTAGCATGTTGTTCACAAATCAAGGTTACAGAGGAGCCACTGTTAACCCCTTCTACAAACCAGCAGTATGTTTTCTGGTTCCTTGGTACTTGCATGTGGTTAGTACATTTGTACCCAGAGGCCAGCATTTAGACCCTATTCTGCTCAGTTCTGACCTGTGTCTCTAACTTATTCTCAGGCTAGTATTGTTACTACCAGCATACCTTTTTTACTGTGCTTTCACCCTGATGAGACCCAAACCCATACTACAAATCTCCAAATTCAGTGTGCTTATTTGTACAGGAGTTTAATGCAGTTGTGATGTGTTCGTGTACTGCAATTAGCTTGAATTTACTTACAAATGAATAGTTCCTTTCTAAGAAAAAACAGTCTGAGTGAAAATAGTGTCAGTGTGAAACACCACCAGTCTTCATAATGGGACTATGGACACGAGTGAAGGTTCTGAGACCTGCAGCGTAAATACCACAGCTTTTGCAGATACCATATGCTGATTTGCTCTATAGGTTATTTCTCCATGCCCTGTGGCTCTGATCTGTGCAGCCAATATGAATTTGCACAGTAAATGTGAGGTTTCACTAAAAACCAATCAGGCAGAAATAACCTCTTAAAGGTCTGGCATGTTAGCATGAGTTTTAGCCCATACCCTCTGGAAAGTGAACTTGTCTTAAACATATTACCTTGCTAAGCTAAGGCATTTGCTGTATGGAAGAAACTTGACACAATGATTACTATAACTCAAGATAACTTTGAAGTGAAGACAGTCCACAGAAATGGTGATTTTGGCCACGATTGCATTGTAAGGAATTGTGACAGACCTGGCTACAAAACCTGGTAGATTTGGCTATAGCTTCTTGCTGTAAGTGGAATGCAACAGCATTCCCTCATAAATCATCCTAAAATAAATGAGGGAAAAAAAAAAAAATAGGTTTTCCATCACTTTAGCGGAAGAAGGGGTTAGCATATGGCTTGAGTTTTGCCATTAATTTCAACAGCAGCCCATTGAGCCTATATTATATCTGGAGCTGAAAACTCACCACTCATTCAGCTTTCCGTCTCTTGTGCTGTTGGTGCAGGACAGTGCTACGTGATGTGAAGGCATAGATGGGGACCCAGGTGTTGCTTCTGACTAAAAGCCTCTCTGCTGGAACTTCCTCACTCATCTCCCTGATTACAAAGACAGCAGGTGTCAAACAGATCACAAAAAGAACAAAGGACATTATCTATCCATACTTAATTAAAGGCAGAAATGCACTCAGGTCTGGCTGGCTGCATCAGAAGGCCATGAGGGTGATAGTGCTTTAATTTATTTTAACTGTGCAGGAAGAAATTTAAGATGACTGCTGAGAACAATGTAATTAAAATATAGAATTATCTTTCAGTATTTTGTTTGCTCCTGTTTTGATTTTTTTTTAGAAAAAGACTGTATTTGGATTTCCTTACAGTTACTTTAGTTTTATTAGTACTTTTTGTGAATACAGTGCACGGCATACATTTAAAATATGCAAGGTAGCCTGATATATATTGCAGTCTTATATCATCTTAGCTTTAGTTTAAATGTTATTAAAGGAATAGGCTTTCAACTCCATCATCTTCAGTGGTTACATTATTGTTTTTTTTCAGTAGTTTAAATTTTCTATTACATGAATCCTATCTATTAATCAAGTAAAAATGTGGCTTACTTATCTTATGGTTCACCTTGCTACTATATGTTCTGCATGAATTCAGTCACCCTTTCAGTTCTTAAAGATTCTCAGTATAAAGGATTAAGGAAAGAGATATAATCTCTGTTTATAAAAGTCACTTGGATATATTCCAATCAAAATGGCTATCGTGCTAGTAGCTTAACCATATAATAGCTGTGGTGGAATATCAGTAATTTTCATATCAAGCTTGTAAAAATTACACAAATTGTCTTACAACAAAACCAGAATCATGCCTGCCCCAGAAACATTCTGGTACACATATAGTTGTGGTGCATTCAGATTATTTTCTTGTATCAGTGCCATTAAAAGAGCTAAGATTGGTACATATTGTGGTGTATGTAATTTTCCAGTAAGTAATTCAGAACCCTTATATTACAAAGCATTTTTATAATATTAAGTAAAATAGAAAGAATCTGACAAACACCAGGAGTTTAGTGGGGCAGCAAGAGAGGATATTGTTGCAGAAAGTCTAGATAAATACCATAAATTGACTACTCAAAAGTGCAACATGGACTGAGGTTTTAAAATGCTTTCAAAATGACAGTTACCTTATAAAGAAAACTGCTTATTGTTTAGATACTTCACTAGGTTTGTAATCATCCAATAAAGACTCAGATTCTGTTTTGTATGCTTAATATAAATAGCTCTAGCATCTATAAAGCCCTTTCTGAACGATTAGTTTCTTCATTATTTTTATACTAAATTGTTCAGTACCAGTAAAAGTCACAGTCTAATATCCTAATTCAAATTTCAGTGACCATGCTGAAGGGATCTTGACTGGCTTTGAATCCAATTCCAATGTACTGATATAAAGTAACGGAAATAATTCAAGTGTATCCTTGAAAATGTTGCTTATATAGTATCCTACTAATTTATATGGGACGTAAGCACTTGCTGAGTTTGTTTTCCAAAATTAAACCTTAACTCACAGCTATCCTAAGTCATATTTCATGGCATCTTTAATGAAAGCTTTGCAGTTAGATTCTGCTACCACTGGTTAACATGCAAAGCCTGAAGCTTTATGGAGTTGGTATAGATTCCATTTGACTAGTCTTCTAAGTTTAGTAAGCAGTTGTGGTTATGATGCATTGGAAGTATTTTTGGTTGTACCTCGCCATCATTTATGGGAATAAATAGGATGAAAAAAATAGACTTGTTACTGCAGTAGCTAGGTGGACATAGAGAAAAGCACTGCTAAAGAACCTCATTTGCTTGTAATAGAGAGTATTATTCTTAAAGCAGTTTGGGTGGGTATTTTTTGTTAGGTTTTGGCTTGGTTTTTTTTTTAGGATGAGAACAACACTAACAGCAGTTATGTCTTGTTTTCAGCAGACTTAAACTTTGAGCTATTTCTCAATCTTGAACATTCAAAAAATCCCCACTGGATTTCTAGGACGTGTGCCTGAAGTTAATGTAGACCACAGAGCATTTCTCTTGCTTAGATATATGTCTCTAATAGTAACATATCTGGGTTTGTATCTTTTGCTCTCTTTTAATAATGTCACCACTTAGGGTCTTTGAGCCAGGGCTTAAAACAGTTCAGGGAAGCTCTTCAGTACATGCTGAATCAATTCCTATTCAGGAAGACCCTGTGCATGAGACTAAATTTAAGCATGCATCTGAATCCCATTCATCTCAACGGTATTTAAGCACAGACCTAATATTAAACATCTGTTTAAATATTCTCTCAAATAGGGACATTTTCCATAATGAGGACTCCAGTTCAAAACTATTATTTTTTGTGTGTTCCTTTAATTTGTTTAAATTCAAGAGACATATATGGAATTTTCCTTGTGTGGAGCATTTTATGATCACATTATATCATGGTCTGTTCCAATAAATAACATTTTAACTGTTTTCCATTCAGCAGTTAAAACGCTTGGTTGTGTGAAGCTGAGCAGGACCCTTGAAAGTAGTTGCGAAAGCGTGGCTGCTAGCCACATGATTGATACTTTCCAGGGCATGCCTGTTCTCAGATCTGCATTTCTGCAAGGAAAAATGTCTATATGATAAAACTTTGTGCGTGGGTTTCATGTCAGTCACCTCTAGCTGTTGAAAGTTGTATGAAAAACTTATGGGTCACCCTATGCTCATCTTGTATGAAATGGAGAGATGTGGCTGTCCTTGGAGGATGATTCACCTGATTTGCCTTAGAGAAGAATTTTAGAGGTAATAAATTGCCCCTGGGAGGCAGGGCCAATCTTGTAAGGGATTGGCTGAGAAAACTGGGCCCAGATATATGGATTCTCTCATTTTCCTCTCTACTCACTGAAACTGTTCATGCTTAAGTGCTGTAAAATACACACTCCTAAATATTACTGGGAGAAACGAATAAGGAAAGTGTGTCACTAAGGTGACCAAGTAGAGGTGCACTTCTTCTGTTTATCTTTTTTTACCTGCTAATCTTAGATTAATCTTACTTCTCTTGCCTTGTCCTGATCATCGAAATCAGAACACAGAGGACTACTTGTGTATACTCTGATCCATTATTATGATACAACAATTTCTTTTAGGAGTCTTGCAGTCTAAAGGTGATAAATATATTTACTTTCCCTGAAGGAATCAATTAATCACAGAACTCAGAGGGAAATCAGGGAATCTATTTTCCTCACCCTCACAAGCATGGAATATATTCATTCTTAACCAATTTCACAATAAGTTTTTGCCAGAAGCTCAAGCAGTAAGTAAACATTGACACATTTGGCAGAGAGAAGAATAGTTTGGTCTTTTGATGTTGACATTTTCCAATTGAACACTATCATTGTCTTAGGGGAATTAATTTTAATGCAAGAAAATGATGAGAAATATAAAGCTTTCTCGAGTTAAGTAAATTCATCAAAGAACATCATACAGGGTATATTAAACAAAAAGCAAGCAATTTTGATGTTGCCTTTCAGGTACATACATTTAATCTATATTTTCTGCATTGATTTTAGGTATACTCCTTAAAAACCTTGTACTCCTTTATATCTTTATATTCTTGCCTATGTAAGTATTAAATGAAACCAGATTCCCTTTGATTTTATAAAGTACGTTGCTTTACTTGAGTAAATGATGTGTTACATTTTTTTGGTGATGGATCACCACCTGGCCTTTTCTGGCAAAGTATTGCATTCCCCACTCCTAAGAGTTAAAATGTATTTTCCATTTTAAATAGTTTACATATTATTTTGGAATATGTAAGAAGTATGGAGGTGTAAAAGAGTACATAAGACCAAGGCTCCTAATAAACAGTCTGTACTTACTTTCATGAAAAAAGCAGTAAAATATAACCAAAAGAGAGAAAAGAAATAAACTTGCATTTCTGAGCATTACATGGAAAGAAAGAGTAGCTGAGATTATCAGTTTTATATTATCAGATTATATGGTTCCATACTACATGCAGGCATGACCCTGGAAATTCGTGGTAAAATGTAGCTGAGCAGTTTTATGACCAGCAATAATAGATATCTGAAATCAGTGCTTTAATGATGTTGCTGAATTTGGATGATAACTTTTGGTTGTTATCAAAACACTGAGCTGGCTGTTTCTGCAATTCTTCCTGCAGGATAACCTTGCCTTCATAGAAATAAACCAAGTTTGTTTTCAGGATTAGTCTCCCATTTTGTCCATTAGTACTTTTGTGCATCAAAACCACTACTGAAAGTCCTGAGTAGATTAGTCAATGCACTGTTAAATGCTTTTCCTATCCCAATACAGGCAATTCTGAAGCTCTATTTGTCATGTGGGTTGAAGTGCAGGTTTTTTGTATGCTAGTAGGTTGGCAGGACCAGTCAATTTTCTCAATCTTTTCTCTTGTTATTGCCTCAACTACAGTATCAACTTTTCCGGACAGCAACTTGTGAGTTCCTTGACCACAGGTAGGTACAACTGCAGAAAACAAGATATAGCAGCTCTCTCTGGAAAAAGAAAACTGATGTTTCCCCCCACATCTCTCTATATAAAAATAGTTTTAAGTACTTAATTCTGACATGCCAAGCCGTAGGTTTTCTTGCAGCAAGGCAATTTGGTAATTGTAAAGGTTTGTGCCATTCAAAGAAAAATGTCTGGGAAGCAGGCAAGCTATGACAGGTTCCTCACAGAAGTATGCATCTAAGTTCCCCTGACCATGTTGTGCTGGCATCCCACCACACAGAAATAGGGGCAGAGAAGGGATGAATGGTTCCAATCTGGCTCCGGCAAATGTTGGGCAATTTCAGTACACCTTTAGCAACAAAGGCTGATAACTAATAAATCAAGAGAGCTGTGCCAGGGTTATATATAAACCAGGCACTTTTATATCTTATGAAAAGTGTGAAAAAGTGGAGAAGTATATGAGTCATGACTAGAAAGACTGTAGCTGTGGAAGGGATGGACTTTTTGGTATGGAATGACATCTTTTCTAACTGGGGACTGAACCTGCTTCATGTAGAGCTGTTAACTCCTTGGGCGCTTAGAACACTAATGAATACTTGTGGCATAACATCAAACACGTTTATATTCCCATTCCTGTATTACTTTTGATACATACTCAACAGTATGTGGCCAGAAAAAGTCTATGTCAGCTACACAGTCAGATGCTACAACATGCAAATATCCTAGGTAAGTATTTATGGATATAATTGTAAATGAGCAAAAAAAAAGTATGTCTGAATTATCACCTGTTTGGTTAAAGCATTCTAATAAGGACAATTTTAATTGTCCAATGTAACTGTCTAGCAGAGCTACATTTTTTCCAAACATGACTAAGGAAATGTTCTTTATGGCAGATCTTGGCTGAACCACCTACAGAAACCTTGGTATACTTCTTACAATTTTTAGATTCTTTTGTGTCTGCTTCTACAGCTCCTCTTGTGAAAATTTTGAAGTATTTTAACTTAAGAAAATCTTTAATGCTTTCTTTAAAACATCTCAGACAGAAGGAAAATGCTGGATCTTGTCAATACGGTGATGAAAATGTACCTCTCGCAATCCTCTACACTCCAGTAATTACTTGCTGAAGTTAATCTCTTCCTCCCTGTTGCCCTCAGGAAAAAAAGAAACCACAGACACAAACCCAAGACCCAGTGACAACTGTCTTTCCTTCTGGATAGGTAATTTTTATGGCTATCAAAATTAATGCAACCAGGAAGGGGTCTTCGGTCTGGGCTTTTTCAGGTAATCATGTCAGCAGCTTTTCCTTCTGATTTCACCTGTAAAATTGACAACAAATATTAAGTTTCACAATGTAATTAAAAATTCTGATGGAACTTGCCAGCTGAGCATGAAAATATTTCAGCAATTTAATACTAATCAGTTATTTTTAGCCAGAAATACTTGGGGGTTTTATGTAGTTTCAAAAATAAGTACACACAAAATACAGAGAAATGTTTTCAAGTTTTTCTATGCTATTGTGTGCAGTCAGTACAATTAGTTCCAGTATCCCTTCTGAGAAGGAAGTATTGACAGTGAATACACCGAAATAACATCTTTGCCTAGGGAAGCTGATAGTGGGACAGCCATGCCTTTTTATGCAAAAAAGATTCTGAAAAATATAATCTCAAATGGACGAAGCAATAATGTTGTGTAGAGGCATTCTAAGTAGCTGACTTAAGCTGCCAATTACTGTAGATGATAATTTTTCAGTGCTGCCAGGATTTTATGTTAATGTTATTGAACAAAAGGCTAAAGTATTTTTTAATTTAAAACTACTGAACTATAAAATTGAACTATTAGACTTTCCATAGGTTTAAGTGGACAAAGAGAATATTATGTCAAAGGCTCAATTCAGTCACCTTCAAGCCATTACACCTTTTGAAATCTGAAGTAAGTTGTTGTGGTCTATTATTTTAGGCTGAAATCCTGCCGTGGTTCCTGCTACTACCCTTAAATAAACATTATTCTCTGCATTCAATGCCAAATATTAGCATAGAGAACTTCAAATGAATCTGCCCCCTTCTGTGCAGTACTCAGCCTTCTCAAAGAACTTGTTTCAGGGCAGCCTAATCACGTGAAAATGGAGAATCTGGCCGCTGACTTTAACCTTGTGTAATCTTGAAATTCTCCACACCTTAGCAAGCACAAGATTGCAGCACAGGGTGTAAAGGCTGCTGACACCTTGCTCTCCTTCTGAATCTGTCCTTCTGTCTGGAGAGCAGAACTGGAGCTGCGCTACCTGGGGATTTTGCATGTAGATATTGCTTCTTCTCTCTGTTCATTGTCTACAGAATAGACTAAAAAGCAGTAGGTGTGCTAGTGACATTATCCTACCTGTGAGCCTGTTTAGGAAGAGTGATTGGCTTACTGACCTTGTGCTACAAGGGGAACAATGTAAGCAGGAGGGAATTTGGATGTGACCTGGGCATAGTGCTGTGCACTTTGCCATGTGATATACTTTGCAGTGTAAGCCAAGTCTAGGTCTTTTTCCAAATTTGAGAACTGATGTTACATCTCCAGAGAATAGGTGAGGAAAGTGAGGAGCCCTCAGCAATGAGGGCCAGAACACAGAATATGTCTCTAACTTCTGCAGCAGTCCCTGAACCACTCGCAAATATAGAGCCCTTTTTATGAATTTAGACAGGAGTGTGTATGCAGTTTTAAGGAGCTATAGCACACTTATGGAGAAAATTGTGCCTCATTGCAGAAATCGCCAGGTACCAACAATTCCCCTGCTGGCAGAACTGAGCCATCAGATACATCACTTTGGTTTAACCCCAGCTGGCGACTCAGTCCCATGCAGCTGCTCACTCAGTCCCGTCTGCTGGGATAGGGGACAGAATTGGAAGGCTAGAAGTGAGAACACCCATAGGTTGAGGTAAAGACAGTTTAACAGGTAAAGCAAAGCAAAACAAGGAATTCATTCACAGCTTCATATGGGCAGGCACTTGTTCAGCCATTCCCAGGACATCAGGGCTCAATCACATGTAACAGTTACTTGGGAAGACAAACAACATCGCTCCCAACATCCCCCCTTTCTCCTTCTTCCCCAGGTTTATGATGAGCATGACACCATACGGTGTGTGATATCCCTTGGGTCAGTTGGGGTCAGCTGTCCTGGTTGTGTCCTCTCCCATCTCCTTGTGCACCCCCAGCCTGCATGCTGGGGTGGTATGAGGAGCAGGAAAGGCCTTGGTTCTGTGTAAGCACTGCTCAGCAGCAGCGGAAACATCACTGTGATATCAGCACTGTGTCCAGTACAAATCCAAAATATGATCCCATACCAGCTATTATGAAGAAAATGAATTATATCTCCTCCAAAACCAACACATAAGTATTTTTTCCATCCTTTACATGACTCGGAATTTACAGACTGTAGTGGCAACAAGAAAGATATATATACATCTAGATCTTCAAAAGAGTATCTGGTTTGCTGCTGCACAGTAAGCTTAAAAAGAGACCTAGACAGATTGCAGTGCAGTCACTTGTGAAGATGGGACACTGTATTGGATCAATGGTTTAATCAAAATGTTTGAAGCTTTTCTTGCATTCCGGTGGAGAAAAATATTTTTGAGCACCATGTGTTCAACATTTGCAACCACATAGCAGATGAAATATTTGATTCATTTGCTACAGAGCTTTAGTTATTTTCCAGAAAATGCTTGACTGTTTTTTTGATGAGATCACTGCTAAAGTTGTTGTTGAGGACATATTGTGGTACAGGCTGAATGTTATTCCTACTGCAGCTTTGTACATTTTCTCCTCTTAAGGAAGAGTGGACTAGAAATCTTTTTCTCTTCTATCTATATATGCAGTTAATATTTGAATTATGCGAAGCCTGGTATAGGAGATAAAACCTACAGGAGACCAACTTCCACAAGATGGCAATTCATACAGCACTGGATAATCTAAGGAATTTGTGTGTTCTCTAGAGAGGGGCCAGGTTTCTAGACATTTTGGCTGTTTAATCCAGCTCTTCGTGTTGCTAGAAAGCATTTTTCAGTTTTGGGAGAAAAATATTTACCCCAGCTTTGTACTATTGCTGGCGCCAGCAAGAATTAAATGTAAATGCTATGTGCCTCATCTGACTAGGACAGGAAACAACGCATCTTGGCTCCCTCTGTGAATCCTACCCTAGTCTGCCTGATCCTCATAAAAAGCCAGTGACATGTCTTTCCTTTAGCTGTATGAACCAGTGCATGACTTGGATGTGATTAATTTGGGGAAAGGAAATAAGATAAAGTAAAAGTAGGGAAGCAAAAAGTACACAGTAGATATAAACTGTAATGATTACACAACAAATCCAGTTAAGAAGATATCATATGATATAACAAAATTAAACTAGACTGAACAGCAAGTGAGCATTTGAAGAGGCCCCTCTTTTGTCTTAGAGTTTCATACAAAAAGCCACATGTGAGTCCAGCAGAAATCAACAATGCCCGTGTATGTCTTACTTTTCTATGACATTTACCTGTGAGAAGGTGGGTGTGTTGGATTTAGAATGTGTTTGAAAGACAGACATGTTTTGATAAGTTTTGTGAGATAATGATTTTACGATGGTGTTTCCTCTGACACTGAGACAGAACTCTGGGAAGGTGGCACTGTATGTCCCCCATTCCTGCCTGGCTTTGGTTCTCTTCCAGCAAGGAAATCTGCAGCAAGAAGGGACAAAAATGCAGTACTGCTGCAGATCTGTTCAGAGGTAAAATGTGGCCTGTTGAAATATAAAAAACTTGCTCTTCTATGTCTCTATAATCATGCTGTGAAGCTGCGTGCCCACCCATCACCCCTTGCCCAATTTCTTGGGCACAGTAGCTGCTAGGGATTAGACATTTGGCACCATTTAGTGTGACTTGTAGAGGCACAGAGCTGACAACATGTTTCTTGTCTGCTCTGCCTGTGTATCAGTATATATTGAATACATTTATGTAAGATTTCAGAGTTTGCAGCAGAAAACCATCTTTGTTGGAGCCATGCACATAGACACAAGATTCAGTAACACTGTGACGTGAAAGAAGGTGAACAGAGGGATTAAAAAGCATAATGTTACTTGTCTACCAAATAGCAGCAGGTGGCAGGGACTAGCAGGTCAAATTCATTTCCTGTTGGGCGAGAAAAAAATTCAATGATTCAAAGTCAGTACTTTCTTATTTCAATTATGCTATCTGGTTCCCAGAGAGAGTTACTTACACGTAACCTGCCCTCTGTCTCTTCTTTCAAGAATCACACTAATCATGATAAAGCAACTCAGCTCCAAGAATGAGATTAGGGAGACTATGCCTATCTGAACTTAGTCATTTTCAAACTGAACTCGCCTTGTCTTTTTGTGTAAAAAACTTTAAGCTTTCATATGAATTGAGTACTGTAGGGAAGCTTTGGCCTTTCAAAAATATTGGGCCCATGTCCAGATTGGAATACTGCTGTGCATCTCTCTACTTCATGGGTACAGTGATTACCTAAGTACTCAGTGTCCTAAACATGTGAAAGTCAGAGCCACAAACCAAGCTGCTGGGAAAAAATATGTTTTCCTCTCACTCTTTATATAATTTTATGCACCCATTAAAATGACAAATTCACCTCTTCCTGTACATAATTTGTTCAGAATTCAACTATTTCTAATTTCTTTTTTTTCTGTTTTCACTGAGTTTTACAGGTGTTTTCTTCACTTAGATTTGCAAAACTAGCCCTCATACCAGAGGCTAAGGAAATGAAGAAAAAATTTCCAGTTCCTGAGAAGTTGACTCGATCCCCTGAGAATCTGCATGCAACCCTGTTCTAGAATATTCCTAGGGTTTAAAAATGAAATAAATGGAAAAGTTTGGTTTGAGTGTGTTAGAAAAACATACTGCAAAATTATGAAAATGAAGGAAAAGAGCACATCTTGTTTTAAATTGAAAGTAATTACACAGCAACTCTAAAATGATAGGCTCATTCATGAAATTGAAAATCTCAGATAAATACATGGCATAGCACGAGAATTTAGATTATTTTTCTTAATAGCAGTTAGGTGGGGAGAAAAAAAGACCAGTTTTGATGGAAAGGACTAACGCCACAACCTTAGCGGTTTAGGTGTTGAAAGTCTTCACACTAGCAATGGAACACATTCATAACGACATTCTTCAGACATGGTGGTATTCAGAGCAAAAGTTCTCATTAGAGAAATAAAAAAACCCAAGCCATTTGCATCAGTGCAGCCCAGAAAGCCAACCGTATCCTTGGCTGCAACAAAAAGAGCGTTGGATATAAGGAAGAAGTTCTTTACTGTTAGGGTGGTGAGGCACTGGAATGGGTTGCCCAAGGATGTTGTGAGTGCTCCATCCCTGGTGGTGTTCAGGGCCAGGTTGGACAAAGCCTTGGATGGCATGGTTTAGTGAGAGGTGTCCCTGCTTATGGCAGGAGGGATGGAACTAGATGATCTTAAGGTCCTTTCCAACCCTAACTATTCTATGATTCTATATTTGTGTGGGTTACTAGGTGGTGGTGTGGGGACTAGTAATATTTGTATATTTGCTCATGTCTCAATGTCCTTCAGTTATCAGAAATTGTGAGGGAATTCAAGACTACAAATCGGCTGCTGTTAACTGGAACTCCACTGCAGAACAACTTACATGAACTCTGGGCACTTCTTAACTTCCTTTTGCCAGATGTCTTTAACTCATCTGAGGTAAGCCTTCATTTCTCCTAGTGAAATTAAATGAACTTTGGTGGGTTTCTAGCTACGAAAACAGACCTGAATATGCATTTGGGAATATCAATTAGATTGACGGTCAGAAATGTTCCAGAATTGTGAAGTTTTGGTGCATTGGGAGTGTTACACCTGTAAAAAGAGAAATCTTACAGTGCATTACACCAGAATTTAACAACTTCTTTTCCTTTTCTATCAAATGCTACAGTGGTACTTTTATTCCAGGTGGAATTTTTCCAATGGAGTGATAAAAGTGAATCTTTGTCAAGAGAAAAGGACTCGCGTATTGATTTTTATTTTTTTTCCCCCTCTCTTTTATCTTCCAATAATGTGGAAGGTTTGGTTTGGTTTGGAAGACATTGTGTTATAGAGCTTTCTGCAAAAAGAGACCAAAGAGGATAATTTGTTCTTTTATTTACTGCCTCTGTAAGAGAATCACTTGACTTTTATTTATTCAGTATTGTAATGACATTGCACCTTGAAAGGAAACCTCTTATGTACCAATGCTTTTGTTGTTACAGGACTTTGATTCATGGTTTGATACAAACAACTGTCTAGGAGATCAAAAGTTGGTGGAACGTCTCCATATGGTGAGTCTTCCTGCTTTTTGTAGAAGTGTTAGATTTACCTAAGTTAGATTCTAAATAATTCTTCTAATGTTTATTGTGACGGAATATTAGAGTAAGAGAGCTTATCCCAGAAACTATGCTACACTGTCAGAACAGGTTGGGGAAGTTAAAAGATGATCTGTTTCTTCAAAAGGAGAGAAGAGTCTATAGTTCTGGCTTTCAGGGTTCTGAAATGCTTACATTAAAACTATTAGCTATGAAGAGACTATAAATGTTTTAGTCAAGCAAAATTAAAGAAGAATGAAGGGGCATAGAAGCATCTGAAATATTATTTTGGCCTTGTTTTGACTCTTCCAAAGAAAGTACATGTACATTCCCATGTATAATAACCTGTCCATAAAGTTTGCTTTTTCAGATGATCTAGTAATAGATCTGATGTTTGAGCATGTATGACAGAGTATCTGCACTGCTTTTGTCTATTGGCCTGCTCAGTGTTTCAGTTTCCAAAATGTGTTTAATGACAAAATGTCTTTCAGGTGCTACGACCATTCCTTCTACGTCGCATTAAGGCTGATGTAGAGAAAAGCTTGCCTCCAAAGAAGGAAGTTAAAATTTATGTGGGTCTCAGCAAAATGCAGCGAGAATGGTAACTGATGTACTTGTTTGTGCTGTAGTTAAGGTTCAGAAGCAATGTGCTGCTTGTGGCTTGATTATCATGTGGAACTTGGTTTAATTCCTTCTGGTGTACTCACAACTCATACATACTTCCTTGTGGCACTTTAGTGATGGCAAACCCACGCATGTCAGGGAGAGTTACCCGATGAAATGAGGGGGAGATTTTGACTGTGCTTACAATTTAAATAAAGGCTAACTTTGTTTTAGAGTTACCAGAATTTTTCTATCTATCTTTGATTTAGGTATACACGAATTTTAATGAAGGATATAGATATACTGAACTCTGCTGGGAAGCTGGACAAAATGAGACTGCTGAATATTCTCATGCAGCTGCGAAAATGTTGCAACCATCCGTATCTCTTTGATGGAGCAGAACCCGGTCCGCCTTATACCACAGATATGCATTTGGTCACCAACAGTGGCAAAATGGTGGTATTGGACAAATTGCTCCCTAAGTTGAAAGAACAAGGTATGTGTCTCATTGTCATTGTTTAGTTCGACAATAAAAGCAAAAGTTGCTGCTGTTTAATGTTTTTATGTATACTGAGCAAAAAACAGCACACTTTAGTCGGGATTATAGTTGAGTTTTCACATGACACCAGCTTGTCATGCACATATCTTAAATAGCTGATACAAAAGCAATTTGTGAGGTGTCGTCATAAATAATGGGATCCATGCTCTATTATGGCTTTTTGTGATGGTGAAGTAATCTGATTTTTTTTTTCACCCCAGCTAAATTAAGACTGCTGAAACAGTGGTTGGGCTGGTCTCTAGGTTTTCTTTCTTAGCATTGTTAGCTGTTCGAATTACAATGATGTAGTATTTTAGCTACTGCTTTGATTTGCCATGAAGTACCACTTCTGATTCAGTCTTCATGTAGAGTTAAGATCAAATCCTTTGTGAAAAGTTGGTCTTTCTTGCTGGATATGACTTTGAGCAGCACCTGAGTTTTTTCAGTGAATTCTTTAAGGCATGCAAACGTGGGGGCAGGCTGTTATTTTGAAGTTATTTGATAGTAGGGACAAAGCTCTGGAATGCATTACTTTAAACCCCACTCCCCAAAGAATTACTGACTCGGGAATGAATTTTATTCATTATTTCATGGATCTGCTTACTGGGATAATTTGGGTAAAGGAGTGTAGGAAAGTTTGTGACTGGGGAGACATTGCAGAAAAAGAAAAGCAAGTCAGGCCCCAGCCTTAGGTAAACAAGTCATCTGTACTTCGTACACCAGTATCATCCAAGCTACTGTGGCAGTATAACTATTCCGTAGTTACTGTGCTTTTTTAAAAGCCTTGGTTTCTTTCTTGTATAAGGCCACATCTTACAGAGATGTGGCAATTAAAATTGGCCTGGTCTTAAATGATCATTGTCAGAGTTCACTATTAGACCTTAAGTCCAAAGGACAAAAACCCCTCAAATCATACGAGAATGAAGATAGGGGAAAGTAGAACCTTTGTAATATTCTGTGGTTTACTTAAGTCTCTTAAGTAGATTGGAAAGGGTTGTGTGTATATGCATAAATTACTGTGCATTTCCATTTTTGGGAGGTTGTTCTTAGCAGGTAAGTAAACCGAAAATTCTTCTAAGAACGACTTAATTTCTGGATATCTTAAATCTAAAACAAATGCTTCAGTATTTCATTCACTGTACTCCTTGCTGATTTGGTATTTGTTATTATCTTATTCTGCTGTGTTTGGGAACGTTTACAGGTTCAAGAGTCTTAATCTTCAGTCAGATGACCAGAGTCCTAGATATCTTGGAAGATTACTGTATGTGGCGAAACTATGAATATTGTAGGCTGGATGGACAAACACCACACGATGAGAGACAGGTATTTAAAATTTTAGGTATTTTATTTAAGTAAAACCAGTACTTGTAAAACATTTGATTCAACTGACATGTTCCTTTTATTTATTTAGGCATCTATTAATGCGTATAATGAACCTGGTAGCTCAAAATTTGTGTTTATGTTGAGTACACGGGCAGGAGGACTTGGAATCAATTTGGCTACTGCTGATGTTGTAATTCTGTATGATTCAGATTGGAATCCACAAGTAGATCTTCAGGCTATGGTAAGAATCCAGATTCTTCTCTTTGTTACGGAACTTTCATAGAAATCTGTGGCATGATGTAGTATTTCCAAAATAAACTGATACTTCTCCTGCCTTACCACAGACAGGAGTAGTATATGTAAGACCGACTTCAGTTCCAGTGTAGCTTCCACCATGTGGAACCCATAGTCACATTTGGGCTATACAATGTTTTATGCAGTGGGAATGTGCTACAGTGCTCTTAGTAGTATTTAATGAAAATAGCCTAGTTTAAAGTGAAAATAGTTTAAAAAAAACCCTATCTACCATGTTAATCCCTAGACTACAAAACTTTACTTCTGTGGAGAGTGGAGGCAAATGTGTTTAAACTGTCTTCCCTTAAACATTGGAAAAGAGACAAAGACAGAATGAAACTTCTCAAAACCTGATTTTATGGTGGTGTTCAGTAACCAAGCTCCTTCTAGCAACCATCTTTATTTTTTTTGAAGTAGATTTACATGCGTCTCCAAACTCAGGACATGCCAAGAACGCTACTGACAGAATAAGAAAGTAAAGCTGTTTAAAAACTACAACTGTTTTTTTTGACAAATGAGGCTTCTCAATGACTAATTTTGGAAATAATTACTAATTATATCAGTTAAGCTGTAGGTTCTCAAGTATTCTGGCAAAAAATAAGTTCAAAGGAATGGTGGAACTGGTGTCTGGAAACTAAAGTAAGATAGTTCCAACTACCTTTGGAGATGTATGTTTATTCAGAATACTAATGCTCACAGTGGTTAGTGATCTGCCAGTCAGGTGAGGGAAGTGCATTGTCTTTTTCATTAAATATGGCACAACTCAAGGATTTCAAGAAATGTAGCTTTTGGTCAGTACACAGTTCATGTCTTAAATACTTCTTTTTTACAGAAGGTTATGTAAGAGCAGGAGCATCCAGTCTTATTGCTTCTGTGATTTAACAAAGAAAAAACCCAAACACTGTTTTTAGGGATGACATCTAGAGCCAGACTCATTATTGACAGTATTGAAAAAGCCATCCCAAAACTTGCAGTGCAGACAAGAAGGTGCTATAAAGCTATAATAATGCATCTATAAAGTTGTAACTAACCTCTGCTATTCTATTTTGTAAATTACCATGTTGAAACCAATAAATGGAAGAGTGATTATATAGTCATGCTGGAAACCAAGTACTGAATTTTTTATTATTTTGGGGTTTTGCCTAGGATCGAGCACACAGAATTGGCCAAACAAAGACTGTTCGGGTGTTCAGGTTTATCACAGACAATACAGTGGAAGAAAGAATAGTGGAACGTGCAGAAATGAAGCTCCGGCTAGATTCCATAGTCATTCAGCAAGGCAAGTATAAGAAGGCAATTTGTTTGTGTGCGTGATGTAATTTTCTTCTTGTTTTTCACAACTTCGAAACTGTGGTGAAATCAGCTTGTAGGAATCAAGGGGAATGTTGCTTTTGCCTCAGCTGGACTGTGAAGGCAGATTGCAAAGGCCAGATCCACTTGAAAATGTATTTTACTCTAGGGGTTGGCTTTCCCTCACTCACTTTTTGGTTACTTCCCCTAGTAATACATTATGTATCCATACAAGTGTATATAGTCAGATTTAATTTTAAGCACTCAACTTCTCCTTTGGAGAAATTAGTATCTTGCCTTTTTTTCCTGGGCAAGATACTAATTTTAATAAAGATTTTAATAAAGATGTGCAGAAGCAATGGCAATGTCACCTTCGCAGTTGACTTGATTGGAATTAGTAACTTTATTTCTGAAAAAGTCATTCAATACTGTTTAGTCTGGAACTCGTGAAAACATGCACTGTAAACAAAGCCTATGTGGAACACATCACACCTCGCATTGTGTTTTTTGAATACAATTAATGTATTAAAAAGCAAATGTACATGATTCCAGGCTAGATTTTGCTGCTTCTCTCTTCCGCCTCCTGCACCCATCCCTCTCCCCCCTTTTTTCTTTTAATCTTCATCTGGAATTTCCTTCACCAAGCAAAAATGCAAAGGAGGGAAAGATCATGTACTGCTCCTTCTATAATGTAAACTCTCTTCTTAGTTGCTATCCTCCAATGCTTTTATCTTCAGGAAGACTGGTGGACCAAAACCTGAATAAACTTGGGAAGGATGAAATGCTGCAAATGATTAGGCATGGAGCAACACACGTGTTTGCCTCAAAGGAAAGCGAGATTACAGATGAAGATATTGACCACATTTTGGAAAGAGGTGCAAAGAAGGTGAGATAAAGTGCAAAAAACCAGAAGCCCACCTTAAATTTGATGGTGAGATAGTGTGTCCCTAAATGATAGCTTGGTTGTAAGCCAGAGAGAATAAGGAGGTTTGCTGTTGAGGGTTACATATTGGGCTTTTGAGCAACCTGGTCTAGTGTAAGGTGCCACTGCACATGGCAGGGGGTTGGAACTAGATGAGCTTTAAAGTCCCTTCCAACCCAAACCATTCTGTGAAGTCTGTGTTTGTTTTTTCTACATGAACATGGGATGTTTTATAATGAAATACCTTTCAAAATTGCTACTGTTGTTTTCTCTTCCCCCTCCAAGACTGCGGAAATGAATGAAAAACTTTCAAAGATGGGTGAAAGCTCACTCAGGAATTTCACAATGGATACAGAGTCCAGCGTGTATAATTTTGAAGGGGAAGACTACAGGGAAAAACAGAAGGTAACATCTAGATGACTTTGGGAGGAAAGCACTAAGTTGTATGATTCAAACATATTTACTTAAGAAAGGTTGGTTAAAGTACAATATAGGCTTAGTCTTAATATTACTTTCTAGATGGCCTTTACAGAGTGGATTGAACCACCAAAAAGAGAAAGAAAAGCCAATTATGCTGTGGATGCTTACTTCAGAGAGGCTCTTCGAGTCAGTGAGCCAAAAGCACCCAAGGTGAGTTGGATTAACTCTTCCCCTCCCGTAATCAATTGTTATTGTTAGAAGCAAAACAAATTCTGGATGTGGAAGCGAGTCATGTACAAACTTTGTATTTCAGGCACCACGGCCTCCAAAACAGCCAAATGTACAGGACTTCCAGTTCTTTCCTCCACGCTTGTTTGAACTGTTAGAAAAAGAGATTCTCTACTACAGGAAAACAATTGGGTACAAGGTAATTGTAGAATTCACACATTGCAACAGTAGAATACGTATTTCTCCTGCCTTTCACACTAATGTAAATGAAATAAATGTTGAACTGCACAAATGATTAGGTTACATTAACAGGAAGGTGGCAATTAGCTGTAAAATAATAATCAAATTTTACAAAACCTTTCAGGTACCTCGTAATCCTGATCTGCCAAATGCAGCACAAGCACAAAAAGAAGAGCAGCTTAAGATTGATGAGGCTGAACCACTTAATGATGAGGAACTAGAAGAAAAAGAGAAGCTCCTAACCCAGGTATGGTTGAGTCTTTATTGAGACTGAGATCAGCTGAAGCTTGCTTTGTGTTTTACAGTGTTAAAAGGAACATTTCTTGGTTGTTGATTGACATGTGCTGTAGTTAACAGAACTGCAAATTTTGGTTCCGACTGACCAGAGGTTTAGAATTGTTTGCCTTGGGCCTGAATACCTTTGAAGATGGTGCAACTAATTAGTGTACATGCATTCTACTGCATATGACTGGAGCTTGGAACTAGATAATCTTTAAGGTCCCTTCCAACCCAAACCATTGTGTGATTTTATGATCTACATCCTGTGTAGTTTAAGCTTGAAGAGTAAGAACTAGCCCAGTATCAGAGTCTGGCTTCCCAAGTTTACATTGACAGTCGCCTGGGACATTTTTCCTCAGCTGTCTTGCAGACTTGCTGCAGGGCTGGAGGTGCTACGTCCCACGTTATGCCAAAGTATCACTCACATGTGGAAATTAATTCTACAGGATGAATGGTCAGTTTTCCTGAACTATGACTGGTAGTGGAGAACATCCCTCTTAAAGAGAATATGAGCTTAACAGCAATATAATGTCATAGCCTACGCATTTAAATAATTTAAAAGAGTTTAATACCTGTTATGCCTTATTTGAGTATTGCATTTTCACATTCTATTTTGGTGGAGAGGAAGCAGAATTACAGGACAGGATCATTATCAGTGCAATCAATTAAAACTGTGGTTAAATCGAAACATGGCTGGCAGAATGTTTTACTGCCAGCTGCTTTTAGAAGTTACTGCTAATATGAAATGAGCCTATTTGGGCAGCTGATAACTTCAGCAGTACTGTTTTTGTCCCTACTGAATATCATCACAAGACTGCTTTAGACCTTCTGAGGGAAGGCAACTAGAAAATGGCTGATGGTATCTGTGGGGCATGTGGTGGGCCTTTTTGACAAAACAAAATCAATAGAGACTCTACTTGCTTCACTTGGGGGACTTTTCCTCTTAAAAAGTGATCTCATGTTCTCTTTCAAAGAAGAGTTGGGATTAGTTTATGAGGTGGAAACTCTTACCCAGAACCAACCAGTAGGTAGTTAAGAGAGTACAGTGACTGCAGTATAAAACAGTTTTTCTGCTAACATTAAACTGCAGAGAAAGCAGAGGTTTAATACCGTTGGAATGATGAAGGTGTTCGTTACGGGAGGTTTAAAGAAATCTATTGATTTTGGAGACAGACAAATCCTAAACTTCTGTGTGATGTTTCCTTTTGATTGCTCTAAAGGGATTCACTAACTGGAATAAGAGAGATTTTAACCAATTCATCAAAGCTAATGAGAAATGGGGCCGTGATGACATTGAAAATATAGCACGAGAAGTGGAAGGAAAAACCCCAGAGGAAGTCATTGAATATTCAGGTAATTTTCCTTGTTAAGCAGTCATCTTTCAGAGCCAGTATCTAATGCTGTTTGTTTTGCCGTGTTAAGCCACTGCATAATCAAAGCCGCACTAAAATGCAGGTCTGACCACCTTAATATATCCTAAATCTACTCTGACTGGATAGTGCTGGCTTCAATACTTGTTAATTTTTGCAAAAGGAAATGTGGACAAACAGTGCTCAGCTGGAGAGATTTTACTTTTCCTTGTATATATTTATCAGTAGTTTTCTTGAATCTCTACCCCTGTATTACCTCATCCTCATCCAAAGTGGGATACAGTAAATGTTTTATGACTGAATATGTAATGACCATCAGGCTTTGTAACCTAGGCCACTTGGCTACTTACCTCTGATGTCTTGGGAGTATTTTCTGCTGTAGTGCACCTGCAAGTCCTGGGACTGAATTTCTGAGGGTACAGAGCACGTTACAGAGATGAAAATGCTTTAACAAAAACTTATTTAAGCATCTCTCTGTCCTTTTTTTCTAACACTTACTTGCTTCTGTCTTTGGCCACTCACTTGCTTTCCTGCTTTTCTCTGTATAAACTTAGTACTTGTTGTATCAGTTTTTATTTTAAGAAGCATTTTTTCTTTGAGAAGGAGGTTGGCTGACAAAAACCATCCTGGTCTGTATCGCCCCTCATTTAAACTGAGGACTCCTATATCTACCCCCTTCAAAACAGCATTTATAATACTGCAGAACATGATACCAGGAGGGGAAAATTCCTTGTTGGGTAAAGACATGCCTGCTTTTATATAGCAGTAAGTTCCAGTAAAGGGCTAATGTTTTTTTTTAAGGTACAAAACCCCTAAGTTTGAAGATGCGTGATAAACTAAGCAATTGTTCTTTTCTTAGCTGTGTTTTGGGAAAGATGCAATGAACTCCAAGACATAGAGAAGATCATGGCTCAGATAGAAAGAGGAGAAGCCAGAATCCAGAGACGAATCAGCATAAAAAAAGCACTTGATACAAAGGTACCTCTGCTGTGTTCCCTGCTTCCTTTCTTTCCCTGTGCCAGTGAGGTTTGATGAGGGACTCTGGTTAGCCAATCAGTGATGACAACTAATGAATGAAGACAACACATTAGGCTTGGGATTTGCCTCTTGGATATTCTGTTCCTGTAGCTTTTCCACTCTTTAGAAGTGCTGTCCTGGCTATGCTGATAACTTTACGAATGCCCTCCCTTGTTGTTTGTAACACTTATCTTTATCATAGGACAAACAGGCCGTAGTGCTATATGTTAAACTGCTTATGAATAACATGCTTTTTGAAGTAGCAGAATTTCTTTTGGACCCATGTAACTGAAAATGCTATATATACACATTTAGAGCCCTTAAAAACAGAAGACATGCATAACAAGCAGAGGTGGCTTTGTTCTGATCTGTTTCACTAACCAGGTTTGGTAATGAACAGACTTGTGTTAAATTAAGACAGTGTATCAGAATTTCGCTTCCACTTCAGATATGACTAGTTAGTTCTCTCTTGGGAAGTCAGGGGAAGAAGAGTGTCTGACTCAACTAACTAGAATTCAGCTGAACTATGGGCCACAGTCTCAGTAAGAACACTGGGACTTTCTTACTCTGATTTTGACCATTCATGGTTAAAAAGGATCCCTGGCAGATTGTGACTGTTTTCAAACATAGTGATAGACCTGAGGTCTGCCGTTAATCAGATAATCACAGACAAAACTCTGTTGCCTACCAATGCAGACAGTGTTGATAAATGCACTGTCTAGAACCCACAGTTCCTTACCTGTGGTTAGCACCAGAGATCATAAAAGCCAGTTCTCTAAGTAGTTATTGTTTACTTCCCTGTCTTCATGTGGTCTACTGCTGTCATGTAAAATAGTTCCATACTAATTCTGAGCCATTTCTTAGTTTTATATGATCTTACTTATTTTGTTTAGATTGGCAGGTACAAAGCCCCTTTCCACCAGCTAAGAATATCTTATGGTACTAATAAAGGGAAGAATTACACTGAAGAGGAAGATCGCTTTCTAATCTGTATGCTTCACAAGCTAGGATTTGATAAAGAAAATGTCTATGATGAATTAAGACAGTGCATCCGGAACTCCCCACAGTTCAGATTTGACTGGTTTCTCAAGTCCAGAACTGCAATGGTAAGTATTAATCTGTTCTGCCTTTTGCTCATGAATGCCTGTGACCACACAGTTATGCACCAGCCTAATTAAAAAGCTTCTGAAATACTGAGGTATGTGCATGTGTACAGTACATTAGATTGTTACAGACTTCTCAACAACTGTAGTGCATGGCAAATACAGTAAAACTAACAAGTCTTATGGGAAGAGTAGTATAAAGTCCTCAAGCACGGTTTTTCAAAATTAGCATGAATTTGAGTTAAAATACAAACATGTTTTAAAAAGCAGACATCTGCATCAAAGCCATTCCTGTAAAGCCAGTCAATAACTAATGCAAAATATTTTATTCCCTTTTCACTCTGCCAAGATATAGCAAAAGGTGACTTACTTACAGGTATTTGTAATAGTATACTATGATTTCTACCTTAAGTGGCTGCCTAATGTAGTGAGTGAATATGTTATGCAATTTAGGAGCTGCAAAGGAGATGCAATACTTTAATCACCCTGATTGAAAGAGAAAACATGGAACTGGAAGAAAAGGAAAAGGCAGAAAAGAAGAAACGTGGACCAAAACCATCTTCGGTAGGATTTAAAAGGCATTTCTGTGGGAAGCTCATTTAAAGACAGGGCACTTTTCCAGTTGTCTGAGACAGCAACCGAAAACCTTCTAAGGCAATAGTAAGAGCTGGATTAGCTAGGACAGTCATGGATGTCAAATAAAGGAAAATAAGTTTAGGTATTAAATTGTAGTTTGCATGCCTTGGAGCAGAGAAACCTGATATGCTTTGGATCACTGACTTGGTACACTGCATAGGTTTACCCTGGTAAAATAACCCTGAGATTTATTTGGCCTTTTGATTAGTTTTTATCCGTAAAAAAATAGTGTTTACCACTAAGGGATGCACAGGCAGTACACACCATTCCTTCCTCTATGGGAATGCCAAGTGTTCCAGTGCAGACTCTGATCTCTGCCATCACCTTCCTTGTATGGGGGTTGGTCATGAAACAGGCTTTTAGAGCTAGATTTGGGAAAACAGCTTGTATGTTTGACTGCTCTCTTTGCTGACTAAATGCAAAGTATTGCTAAATACACAAAGGAAATACCAACTTTCTTTACCCATTTCTTGCCTGGATTTGTTGTTCAGGTAGTTGTCACGTAGAGCTGCTGTATAAAAAAACTTAGAAGCACAACTGACGTTGCAGATGTGCAGAAATGAGTGAAGAGTGATGGATTAATAAGTTTCTTAGAACTGTATACAGACTATTTAAGCAGGTATTTAGAAATACCATTTCATAAACAGGAAGCTTTATAACAACCTTATTTCCTTCTATACACTCCTTGCCTGTATGAAATCATACTCTTACAAAATTGGAAGAATACAAAACAACAGCTATCTTGAGGAGGATGTGCATGTTTGCTGTTTTACATCATCTGTAATTTATCACTTTTTAAAGCTGCCAGGGTGTAAATAATCTCCATCTGCTTTGACTAGAAAGGCATTGCTTGCTTTACAATCCTTTTGTATCACAATAACTTATTAAAATCTTACCTTCCAGGCACAGAAGCGCAAAATGGATGGTACTTCTGATGGTCGTGGAAGAAAAAAGAAGCTAAAGTTGTGAATGCAGAATTTTTATAATCACTAAATTTAAAAAGTAGTTCTTTATTTTACGGGTCTTCATAAGATGTACTGTATAATGCTCAACTATTATGTCATTAAAGGACATCGGGTTCATCTGTTTACTGAACTAGAAACATAGTACTTAATGTAGTTTCACTTTTCTAAATGCAACAGCTGTGCTGAATTTTTTTTACCATTAACACTTGAAGTAATAAAATAGGCTTCATTTATTAATAAGGCTTCACGTGGCTTTTTTTTCATTAATGTTTCCACTTGAATACCCATTTAATCATCCCCATTTTTTTTATCTCTTAGGGTATGATGAACACTTACTCCATTATGATCAATAGAAGTATTTAATTGGGGGTTTGTGTCATGAGCCAGACCCCTTTTCTGGAAATTCCATGTCTCTAACCTTACTTACCTTTGTGCAGTGAAATTAAATTCAATATATTCTGTTCTTTGGTATTACCTCAAGAACTAATAAGCAACGTAACATACATACAGATTGGAATAAACAGTAATATTTTCTGCTTAAAGCTGTGACAGAAGAGACGTAAGTCAGTCACACTGAGGTTTGTACTTAATCAGAATGGCCTAAGAATGGTAGAACTTTTTTTATTGGCAAACAGCAACAAGACAGAACAGAAAACATAACAGAAATGTAAACCAACCCCCTGTCATGGTTTAAGCCCCCTGACCTCAGGACACCCCCTTCTCTTAAATGGCTGTGGTAAAGTGTTTGTTGGTTACTGTGAAAAGAGCTGGAGCTGACTAGTGACCTGGCAAGTCACACTGCTCATAGCGGCTCAAACAGTACTGGGCCTGAGCGTTTCCTATGCTGCCCATTCTTTTTTAGGTATCTAGCACATAGAGGCTGAGATGAAAACTCGTGTTTCCTACTACCATCACCTAAAGGAGCATAGCTTTGGAATTTTCTAGGGGGGGAAAAAAAACCACACCAAAAAATCCCAAACCAAACAAAAATACAAAAAACCCAACAGACTAAATGCTCAGTAACCTTTGTTCAATTTTGGCCTGTTTAAGAGCACATATCAAAAGGCATCACTGTTATGTAAACAGGGAGAAATGCATCCCTATAAAAACAAGCTTTTTAGAGCTTCAGCACTTAAGCAAAACTAAATCTAAAGAAAAAGGTGAAAATTCATTCACCCATATAGACTTGCAGGCACAACAGCACAGTCCTTATTAGTATATTAGATGAGTTTCTATTTCAGGTGACAGTCACAGACACCAGCTGAAAACAGGTTGCTAACCACACTTTGTGCTGCAGAAAGGCAAAAGAACTTGGTACATACAGTAGAGTTAACAGCCAGTCCACAACACTTTACAGGTTAAATTGTTGGCAGCCCAAGAAGAAATCAGTTTAAGTGCTTACACTTAGTGTATCCAAACAAAAAATGCTGCAATGCTGAAGCCTTCCTTTAAAAGCATCCTTTTTCACAAAAAAACAAAACAAAACACACCACCACCATCAAAAACCCAAAACCAGCCATGACCGTTTCTTTACAACTAGCCTAAATAAAAACCTTGAAGCAGAAGGGAAAGCTTTATTGCATAGTTAAGCAGCACTTCATTTGTGCTAACAATTCTCAAGTGCCAGCATCCAGAAAGCGAAAGGAACTAAGCCTTCATCTCCCAAATGGCATCCTACTAGCTGTACAAAATCTGTTTTCTTCTAGGTATTAAAAAAGAGGTAAAAAATTACTTGCTTTAGCTGGTACAAGTGATTCCCCAGTGCCATCTGTCAAAACAAGCTGCCTTTAGAACTACGTGCATGTGATTTGTTTCTCTAATCAAGCAGAGAAAGGTATGCAATTATCTAGTAGGGGAATTGGTATTATTCTGGAGTACTACAATCATCTGGTTAAGGACACTTGAAAGCACTAAGGTCAGCCAGCACCTACCTAAACAATAACATGCTATTTTTCTACTGTGGCTTTACAAGAGTTCTAACTCTCAGTGATCACATGTAATGCTCTCCTTACAGGCAACCACAATTACAGCCTTACCTGTGTGTCTCCTGTCCATATGTCTTAGGTCCTCTTAAAATTTAAGACAAAACTTGATACCACTCGTTTAACAGAACACTGTCATCTACTGCTTAGCTTCTATTCCCATACTACCTTCTTCTTTCCCTTGCAATAATTAATACAAAACCAACAACAAACCAAAAACAGGTGCAGGAAAGCTAGATGCTGTACATGTAATCAAAACCAGCATCCATCTAAGCACCAACCTTACATGGTGGATATAAGGCACAGAGCTAGATTTGACAGTGTGCTTCTTGGTGAAGTTACTTGATACAAGACAAGCACACAAGAAATTGGCTGCACTTTGGAACTGTCACTGCTGCTGGAGTGGTTGATTGGTGCTTTGCTTTTCCAAGCAGAGAACTGTTTGCTTCAACAAGAGCAGAGTTAGGATCACAGTGCAGAGCAGGAGCATCAGTTCTGCCACGCCTCCAGTAACAGGCGTTACTGGAGGTAATGGTGGTATACCATTTCCAGACTCCCTGATTGTTACTTCCAGAGTGGGCCTGTGGTGTGGCATGCCAACTGGGATCACGTCTTCCTGGATGATGACAGCTTTGTCAGAACGATCAAGTGCAATGTGCTGAATATTTATGCCCCTGTTCTTACCTGCTCCAATGTCTTGCATGAAGACCACGGTGTCTGGGTTGGCTCTTCTGATGCGTTTAAAGGCTGTGGTGCTTCCTTTAGCAGAGGACAACATGTGGCAGTAGTCAAGGCTTCTTTTGCCATTGTGCCTGCGTGTATTCTCCGTTGATCAGACTGTGTAGATAGTGTGAATGTACCATTCTTGGCCAGCTGCCACCTTAAAAAACCCACGCATGCATGAAACCCCAGCAAGCCAGAACCACCCCCTCATGCACATTTACTACATGCTTGGAAACACCAAGCCTCAGGTTCATCCAGACAGATGCCCCGAGTTTGCTGTCAAATATGTCTAATTAAAGTCAAAGGCAGAAATAGGCACATGGAGATAGGATTAATCTTTCTCTTAATGCAGACTGCTGAAGTAGGCCAGATAAACTATGTTCTAAGAGAGTCTACTTCTTTCTAGTGTTAATGAAGAAAGGCCACTGTATTTACCTAGCAAAACACTGGTCTTAATTTAAGCACGCACCACCCACTTCAGGAGACCAAAAAAAGACATCAGGAATTTGAATTAATTTGCCTTAAAGCAGGACGCAGGGTTCTCTCTTCCTATTTCACAAACCAACTATGTTATTTTTTCCCCCAGTTGCAGGAAAACCAAATTAATTTCTTAGTTTTGCCCCTTGTAAAGCTGAACCAGTGACTTCTGCTTGTAGTCACAGATGTACATGTCTGCACCAAAAGCAAGGCTGCAAGAGAGTAGCTCAGGGTTACAAAGCAATGCTGTCATTGTTTCTACACTGCTGGGGAGAAGGAACAAAGCAAATGTGTTGCTCAAGTCTGTCACTGACAGTGCCCACGAATACCTGCATGCTCTGGTCTCCATCCTCAGCCATCTAAGCAGAAAAGAACTTTTGTACTATACATATCAGACAACATACCTGGAAGAATGGAGTGGATAGCAGGCTGAAACCATCAGAACCAGGCTGTTCTGCCAAAGGAAAAGCATCTGTGTGATCAGCTGCTAGTATAGCCCAAAGCTCCAGGTTTCCAGAGACTCTTGTTTGTGTCTCTGGTGGACCTTTCTCTTAAAGGAAGTAAGTCTAGTATTTCCAGATTCATGTGGAAACCTGGGATCTAAAAAATGCCTTCTATTATAACTCTTCGTTTACATACCAAATCTTGAATCTGTACAAGAATCTGTATTCCTGGTTGTTTGGGCTGTACTTGGGCATTCACCCACCAGCTTCAGTGCGAGGGAACACCTTCTCGACGGTACAGCTGAAGGAGTCACCAAGAT